>OMKY01046191.1:0-18593 GCA_900302395.1 Bregmaceros cantori | reverse complement strand
GGAGGGGGTGTTTTGTTTTTGTTTTTTGTTGTTTTCTACATTATTGTATTTGTTTTGATTTTATTTTTGAACAGTATCTAAAAAAATTAATAAAACAACCTTTGAAAGAAAGAAAAGTTAGTTATAGTTTTCATTTTTTCCATGCTTCATTACCTGAGGTATACAGTCAGTAAAGGCAAACAGTGCTCTGTTGGGGTGATCGACACTGAGGTGATAAAGGATCCACATGGACACCTGACGATGAGCGGGATCTCCTGAACATCAGATTAGGGAGGTTAGCATATGGTTAAAGAGGAAGACAGAATACAGGCCAACAGAAATACAGACTGAAGTATGTTGATTCCAAGCAGCAGGGCTCTGAACCGGTTAAAGGAAGGAAAACGAAAACCGTGAACTTTTTGTATTTTCCAGGGAACAGAAACAAAATCAGAAACATTATTTTTTATGTTCTGGAACAGGAACACTTATTTAAAAATAATTGTAAATGGTTAATACCGGTTTTATTTTGTTCTTCAAAGTTTTCATTGAAACACTGCCGTGCAAGCCCTTCCTGGCCCCCTGTCCCTCCCGCCCCGGCGAGTGCCTTGCACGGCACGGCTGTCCGCTGCTCCGCCAGTCTCTGCCGCTGTGCGTCTTCCCTTGCCTTGAATTGAAACACCGCCTGGCACAAGTTGGCCAACTGACAGGAACAAAATTAACCGTTCTGGGAGCAATATTTTTTATTGGTGGAACTCTTAACCGTCATAATTCCGTTTCTGTTCGGAACGAACCAAATGGGAAAAAATAACACTTCAAAGCCCTGGTTAGCAGAGTCCATACCCATCTCGGCCAGGGAACAAGATCAGAGAACAACACATTTTAGAGACAGAGTGAGTGAGAGGGAGGAGAGGTGGAGAGGGAAAGAGAGAACAAGAAGGATGAGAGAGACTATTCAGTGAATTGATTTGGTAAAACAATCCAAAAGTATGACCAGCTAACGGTGTGTTTCCACCGGAATTCGTTGCGGCGCGAAACTCTGAATATGCGCCCGTGCTCGGATACCTCCTTAGAACGCCATAAGTATCCAATCCAAAATGGTGGAAGGGAAGGCGCATGCCGGCAGAGACTCGCGGAGCTGAAATAATTGAATAACGGCGCTGTGCGGAGATCAATGGGAGAGGGCGGGGGAGCTGCGCTGCTCTCACCCAGGGCTGTGAGCTCCGACCACATACACACCTACCCCCACCCACCGGACGAGCGCACAGGACGGCTCTCGGGGGCAATCCGCTGGGCATAGCGATAGAAAATAGCTGTTGACAGAATCGCTTTTCAAATTTGGTTGAATGGAATGGAATGCATGCGACAGAGAGAGATGCTGAGGGGTGGCGGAGCCAGAATGGGATAGGTGAAGGCTTGATGCACAGGTGAAGGCTTGATGCACACCACTTTCCCATGCGGTTTGACGCCGAATTTCAATGATTTCATCTCCCACGGTCCACCGCCTCGCTCGTTTCTGCGTGCACTGCCCACGCATGTCTGCCGCGAATGACAGCTGCGTGGTCGCCAAGTCACATAGCAATGGATTCGATGCCGCGTCTCCTCTCATCCACTTACATGGTATTTTCGGGAATTCTCGCTGCTGAAACGAGCAGCAACGAATTCCGGTGGAAACAAACCGTAAGGGAATATTCCAAGACCTCCAACTCACCAAGCAAGGAGGTGAGTTTAGGGAGAAGGCCAGCCTCCACCATCTTGGTCCTCAGTGCAGAGTCAAAGGAGAGGTTGAGGAGCAGTCGCAGGGTCAGGTTGAGAAGGTCCTCGTGGTCACACGGCACGAAGCGGGCCAGCTGCTCCACCGTGTCCAGTTCAGCCTGGAAAAGGTACGGCCATATTTATTACAGATTTGAAATCTGTAGCCTGGCGAGCCAGAACCAACGCATCGACAGCTCAGTAGGTTTGACAAGCGGCGTGGAGGCGTAGCTCAGAAATGTTGTTTACATAAATGTTGTATTAATATGTAAAGTGTGAAAAGAAAACACGAGTGTGTTTTCTTAAGACTTTTTTTTTAATCCGTTTTGAATCCAATGTTGTGGATGCCCCAAGTGAAAATACACGTTTTATATAAGACAGTTCAGTGCTCCGAGCCGGTTCAAAGAACAAAACCAAAACATTAAAACAAACGTAATTTTGTGAGCTTGACCTCCCAGATTCCTTCTTATCAGCGTGAGAGAGGGTATTGACTTAACGGTGTCAGGTTCCACTACCATGTCATTCTTGTTCTCCAGGAAGATGGACAACTTCTTGAGGAAGGACACGACCAACACCAGCAGCTCAGGGTCGTCCCTCTGCAGCACGCGCACCAGGAGACCCACCACCTGCTTGTTCCTCATCTTCAGTTCTGTGCGGGGATCCTCAGCCAGGTTGAGCAGCAGGTAAAGAGACACTGGGCCAGACGGAGTATTGAAGTTAGTATTAATTTAGCCATCTATGGAAGGATTTGGTTAAAACTGACCATATCGACTAGCTCTACCAACCAGAGATGGCAAAAGTAGACAAATTCCTTACTCGAGTAAGAGTAAACTATACATTATACATAAATACATTAGTAAAATAACAACTTGAGTAAGACTACTATGAACTGATCCAAATATCTACTTGAGTAAAGTAACGACTACAGGCTGGGAAATGTACTCAAAAAGTATTTTTGAAAGTATAAAGTACAAAGTACTAACAATAAAATTGTATGTAAATTGCATTTTTCTTAATGTTATTGTTTGAATAAATGACTGACAACCTAGACTAATTTAACATATCTCGGGACTAAATGAAAACCACTTTTTAACGGCACTGGGTCTATCAGCACCCCCTACTGACTAATATTATACATGTTATCCTATCCAGTCAATGCGCAAAAAAAAGAAAAAGTAACAAGCCTGTTTTGGTAAAAGTAAGGAGTAGAAGTACAGATATTTTTGTTAAAAATGTTCTCAGTACAAGTAAAAAGTAATCAAAGAAAAAAGTACTTCTAAAAGTACACAATTCTCAAAATATGTCTCTTGACGTCTTCGGTCAGCATTATCTGTGGTCACCCTGAAAGAGTCGTCCCGATGCTAACTACAATATTATACAATTTGGTCAAATCAAAAGTGGACAATGGGGTGGGGGGGTCTGCGTTGGCCGAGTGGTTATGGACACCGCACCTAACGCAACCCCATTCATGTATTGCCGCTGCTTCTACCGCAGCGTCCGCAGTGTCGCGAGTTCGACTACGCTCGTCGACTTGTCTGCAATGTCTACCCCCCGATCTCTTCAACCCAGTTTCAGACGGAAAAAAGGCGCTGATGCCGGAAAAAATAACTTAAAAAAAAAAAAGTGGGCAAGGGAGGTGACAAAATGTAGAACACGAGAAAGAGCTAGAAAAGGCAGCAATAACCTCGTAGCAGCTGCTCTTGTTTCGCCAGCAGGGTGCGGAACTTCCTGAAGGCCTTCTCGTGGTCTCTCCTTAAGGATCCCTTGTCGGGAAGAAGTTCACGTAGGAAAAGTCAAGGTTTTACACACACAGGTCAGCACTTGTCCGAGGTCTGCACTGTTATATCTAGTGCATAATAATGCACTAGCCTGGCGAGCCAGAACCAACGCATCGCCCACGCATCGCACATTGCTAGACGCTTGCATTGGGTCTGGGAAAAATCAGGCTCGCCATCAGTACGAAATCAATCGACCAATCAAAGCGGACGTGTGGAGAGTTTGTACGGGCTACACAAGACGTGGGCAGAGTTTGTACAGACTACGCGAGACGTGGGCGGAGTTTGGTTGTCTTTTTGGTTGCCTCCACGCCGCTTGTCCCACCCACCGTGCTGTGGATAACGCCGACCCTGGTTTTACCAGACCCAATGCAAGCGTCTAGCGATGCATGGACGATGCGTTTTTTTCTTGCTCGCCAGGGTAAAAATGCACAGGAAGTTTGGTGAGGCATGTCCGGTGATAATATGATTTTTTTACATCAATTAAATCAATTTCTGTTCCCATCTCCAAATCTCGATCCCACCGCTGAATAGAGTGGATTAGTGGATGATTCGTGACAAGTATCTCAGATACTTGTGAGATTGGCAAACCTGAAGATGTTTTTCAGCATTTTTCCTACAATCAAACCACCTTAAACACAGCATACCATCACATTTTATTGAGAAGACGGAAGCACCTAGTTGGCCTTTCGGGTAATGTCTTCAACGGAGCACACAATTCTGTAGGAATATGGACACATTTTCCTCAAAATCCCATGGGATACAGTGTGTGGTTCCTCAGGGGTCAATCTTAGGACCAACTCTAAGATTTTATTGTCTCAGACTGCAACACAAAGCACTGCAGGAAGTATTGCTCTGAACTGCAGAGCGCCACAGGAAATCATTCCTGCCAGCAGCCATCAGATTTTATAGCTTTTCCACAACTCATCTCCGAAACTCCAACCTTGTCATGACCCTCAGTAACGGGTTTGCTCTTGCATGTGGTCAGTAATCGATTGCAATGTTTTTATAGTGCTTAATTTTATCCACCGTATATGCATTGTATGTTCTGGGAATTGGAAAAAACATACTTCCAGTCTTCGCTTGCAACATTGCAATGGCTTGTTACCTATTAAACTAGTCTGCTAGTTTACCCAAGACCAAGACCAATTTATAATTGCACACTAACATTAGGCATTCATTTATCAAGTTAAATGCAGCAGTTCCAAAGAACCCAAACGGATGAGCTGACTGCCAAACATGCAGAATATTGGTGAAATACAAGATATTCAACACTTTCTTACCACTAAGAAATGCGCACTGTTTAAATGTCCAACAATTATTCTCCACTAATGATATCTGAAGACAACAATGAATTATGGAAAGAAGGTGATCTCTACTTCCTAGGAAAAAATATGATTACAATTTTCTAAAAATATTCCTCTGAACGTTTTTTGACAGCAAGCGATAAGTTTTCCTTTAGGATATCTGTGGGAGTCTGCAGCGCTGCAGGAGTTAATAACTAGTAGAATTTTTATCTTTAAAAAGGTTCTATAAATGAAAACTAGAAGAACTCAGGGATTGCAAACCTCCACTATAGTGGTACAAAAACATAGTACTATTAGTGCTAGCAGAATGTTTGGCAAACCATTGTGCAAGTGTTCGTAGAGTAGCGTGATTGCTATTGAGGCCACCGGCCATGCCAACTACATTTCCCAGCGGCCTCTGGACCTGGAGGTCTAGTCACATGACCGCACAGCAATCTATCAGCAAGTTTGTGATTAAGTATGATTATGTTACTTATAGGCTACAGAAACCAAAATTTAAATCGCTTCTTTCTATTGTCATTTCCAACAACTCTGCAACATTTCATCCAGATCCGTGGACTACTTTTTCGAGGGGACAAACCAACGCGGCTAAAAACATAACCTGCTTTGCGGCTACGCCCTGGCACAGGCAATAAGTTTCGAAAAGGATATAAGCCTTGTTCTTCTTGCTGAGTTCGTCTTGCCACAGGTCGTACCTCTTCAGCTCATGTTCCACCACAGACATGCACAAAGCACCCACCTTGAAGTGGCTGACAATGGAATGGAACTCCGAGAAGCTGAGGCCACACAATCACACACACAATCACACGCACAAACAAATAATTATGAATGAATTAATGAGGCTATATCAAATACTATGTAGTTGAATTACAGGGCATGTGGGGTGGATTGCCCTGATGTGGGCCACTGCCTAAACTCCCCAAACTAATGAATGTCAGTGAAACTATAGTAAAAGTAAACTATGGTAATGTGTCTCACATTAAATTCAACTGTTCAACACTACATCTCATTGTCCCACAATAGGCAACCAACTGTGCAACATTAAGAAGTTGGAAAAAAAATGGCCCGCATTAGGGCAATCCACCCTTTAACAACACAATGTTGTTGTTGTTGTTGACCCGGTTTCAATGTTACATCACCATCTTTTCAAATACATTCATAGAAAAGCAATAATGATACATTTTATTTGGAACACATCACTTTTCATTTCATTTCAAATAGGTGCACAAGGTACCACAAGCAAAGAAGGTTAAGATCAGGATAGGAAGCACAAGGGAAGCATGTTAATAGAAGTTTTCCTTTCAAAAGATCCGTTTTATGTAGCCTAGCGAGCCAGAACCAACGCATCGTGCACGCAAAAAAAAAGTGTCAATCAAATTGTGTTATCCAATCACAGCGCAGTAGGTGGGACAAGTGGTGTGGATGCGTGACAACCAAACTCTGCCCACGTCTCGCGTAGCCCGTACAAACTCCCCCCAGAGTCTGCGCTGATTGGTCGATTGATTTTGTACCGATGTAGACCCTGATTTTCCCAGACCCAGTGCAAGCGCCTAGCGATGTGTGCGATGCGTGGACGATGCGTTGGTTCTGGCTCGCCAGGCTAGGTTTTGGCACCCTCAGGTGATCTGGGATAGAGTTCTAATATGGCCGCATAGAAATGGAACCACTATTTATTGAACAGACAGCGAGACGTTCAAAAAACAATGAGAATTAGGGCACCCAAACCTAGTACAGCAAAAACAAATATTGTTATAGGAAAATAAGCTGGAATGCCCACCCCTACTCTATGGCTGTGTCCGAAATCGCTCCCTATCCCCTATGTAGTGCACTATATGGGGTGCACGCCATTTTGTAGGGGTGTCCGAATTCTCCATGTACCCTATATAGTGCACTGAAAGTATCCCACAATGCACCGCAAAATGTAGTGAGCATCGGATGTACCCTAGACGGAGCAATATAACCCATAATGCATTGGGAGACATTTTAAAAATGACCTAAACTATATGGGGGGTAGGGAGTAGGCAGCAGGGAGCGATTTCGGACACAGCCTATGTGTCATTGTCAAATTGAAACACAACATGTGATACGCTTGGTGTTTCGTCTGTTAGACATTGTTTAGTTAGACGTTGTTATGGTTAACGTGTCTTGTGTTACCTGGAGAAGCAGAAGAAGATGTAGATGATGATGGTGGACAGCTCCACACTCTGCTTCCAGTCCTCCCGCAGGACCCGAGCCAGTGCACCCAACGCAGTCTCTGCATGAGACCACAACGATTCAACAGAAAGCTGGAATTAATATTAATATATACAGTCCCTCCGCCATGCTTACAGCGAGTTCGAGTCCGAGACTGAAAAAACTCTGCACCGTTCTTACTCTCTTACGAAAGCACCTACCGGACCAAGCCTAATCACCACCCGCCAACACACCCTAGGCTTGAATGCCTCGATCGAGCCCCCAGCGTACACAGTAACCACCAGAGTACACAGTAAATGTTGCAGTGTTAAATCAACACTTAAAGAGTTAAATTTAACACTGTGATTTAACACTGTGTTTGAGTGCATTTTGGTCCTTATCAGATTTGGTGTTAAATCAACTCTTACCATCTTCACTAAAAATGTACTTGAAATTGAGCCTTGTAACTCTGCAAATCAACACCAATATGAGTAAATATTCAACTCCCTCCCTTGTTGTAATAACTCTGAAAGAGTCAATGAACTTTGACACTGCATATTTAACACTGCAAAATCTACTGTATCTACTGTATAGTGTCTGTAATATACGTATGTAGAGCATATGAATATATATTCTCTCTCTGTCATGCATGAAGCGCTGTCTTCTTGTTGTTTTTTGTTGCTGCAGGCTTACATAGGCTATGATTTTTGGGCAATTTCTGAAAATCGGTATCGGTAGTACTCGGTATCGGCGAGTACTGTAATGATTGTACTCATTTTTTTTTAAATGGTATCGGTGCATCCCTAATGTTGATGTTCCAAGTATACCGTTGTGTAGCAGCTGCTCCAAGTTGTCTGGATTGCGAGCCAGCTGCAGGACCAGGGCTGCACCGCGTATCTTCTCTGGTAAGCCTTCATAGAGCAGCTCCACATACTGGTCTATTTGGGATATGGACGCCTCTTCACCAACCTGCACAGATACACATCATTGTTAAATATTAGCATGTAATATTACACGTTACAATGCACAGCTGTCAGGAGAAACTCAAAGTTTCAAACGAAGCTTGAATTAAAAGATAAAATAAAAATGCACTCCCAATTTCATGAAAACTAAACAAGTACGAAACAGATCCCTCATCAGCATGTTTATCTTATGCAAACCAATTAAAATGTAGCTTATCCATAAAATGATGAAAAGAATCAATTTTTTCTCAGAACTATTGCACCAAGTGTGAGAAGAATACCAGTGCTAATTTTAGTTCGAACATGGACGTGATTAGACTGTGGAAGCGGAGCAATTATCATTTACATGAGAGAATATGCGTACGTGCTGTTTGTTATGTACTGTTCTCAACTTTTGTGTTGACCGTGTTCATTACCAGTTCATCTAGAAAGAGCTGCTCCATGCCCAGCTAAAATCCAACATGAATGTACTGCTGTCATGTATATGAAATATGGCGAAATAAACTGAATCCTGAATTCAAGTTGATAACTTGTCGAGAAGGGCGCCATATTATATATATGTACTATATATAGACGAGTTTTGGGGGTACTTCTGGTTGCTGAACGTCACTTCCGGTGTCATTTACGTGCTGTGTATTTGACCATTTTTTCAACATGTCTATTCGGTGGGAGCACACACCTACAGGGTTATTTAAACATTTTGGTGGCAACTTGCGGTGTGCTGTTCCTCACCCAAATGTTATCGTGCGGATCTGTGACCCACAAACGCATGATTAAATAATCAGAGCAACTCGTTCCATTGTCTCATTCATGAATAGGAACATGTGACCACTCGGTGAGTAACTTCAAGTAGGATTTTGACTGTATTTCATCCATATTTATACAAAAAGGTTAACAAAGCAAGGAGAGTGATGTGTAACTGGTCACATAGCGACATCTGCGTTTCGTGTGTTTTTGTGTCCACGAACCGTGGCCTTCTACCAGACTTTATATACATACATATAGGCCTCGGAAGTGACCTGCAGAAAAGCGGGACAAAATTACTCCCCCCAGTGTTTTGCACGTAAACTCGTCTATAGCAGCAGCAAGAAGGTCCAACGTAACAAATGAAATATCAGCAAATAATTCAGTAACCACGAATGGCATCCCTAATAAGCACCACCGTTTTTAAACAACTTCTGACTTCATAGCTTAATACCAAACCATTGAATGCTCTGCATTGCATCAACACGCGTGGGTTTAAAACATGTGTTACTGATAGTAAATAGTTTACCTCCAAGCCATCAAAAGGACTAAGTTCTCTTAGTCGGAGGGACCGGCTGCTTTGGTTCACTACAAGACAACACACACAAAAACACAGCATTTCATTCAAGTCGTTCAAATGGAAGCACCGTACTTATGTCGAGGGGAAGCGATCTCACGACAATACAACTATATGATACACTGTGGGCGCCTCAATAATGAGCTCCACCCAGACAGGCGTCAACCAGAGATCATAGCGGACATGTCACATATAAAGAACTAAGTTAACTAACCCTGGTCGTCAACCTATGATCATAGCGGACATGTCACATATAAAGAACTAAGTTAACTAACCCTGGTCATCAACCTATGATCATAGCGGACATGTCACATATAAAGAACTAAGTTAACTAACCCTGGTCGTCAACCAGAGATCATAGCAGACATGTCACATATAAAGAACTAAGTTAACTAACCCTGGTCGTCAACCTATGATCATAGCAGACATGTCACATATAAAGAACTAAGTTAACTAACCCTGGTCGTCAACCTATGATCATAGCAGACATGTCACATATAAAGAACTAAGTTAACTAACCCTGGTCGTCTTCCACGGTAGACCTGCGGTTCTGCAGGTAGTGCAGCAGGTGCTCCACCTGCGGCAGTCTGGACGGAGGGATCAGTTTACATTCCTCCACCACCTTGCGAGCCAGCGCTCCGACGTCCGTGCTGGGGGACAGACTTTTCACCCGGATACTGAGGATCAGACAGGCAAGACCTATTACTATGGTTGCCTACCCAGGAGTTCCCTATACAAATAGTGTGTACCAATAGGCCGAGATTGAGGATACTGATACTTTAATTTGGGGCTGTATGATTTTGGTTAAAAATAAAATCTAGGGGTCCGCGTTGGCCGAGTGGGTATGGACACCGCACCTAACGTGACTCCATTCATGTTAGTGGCGCTGCGTCTACCGCAGCGTCCGCAGTGTCGCGAGTTCGACTACGCTCGTTGACTTGTCTGCAATGTCTACCCCCGATCTCTTCAACCCAGTTTACGACTAATCCTATCTAATAATGATGGAAAAACGGCGCTGACGCCAGAAAAAATTACTTTAAAAAAAATAAAATAAAATCCAGATTAGTATCTCTGAAACTTCGATTTGATAAGGCTTTCTCAAGGAAAAAACACCATTAAAATCACATTTTAAAAAAGCCCTTTTAGGAATGAAGTACAAAGACTTCGCTTCACTCTAGCACATGCGATTTGTGTAATTATAGTATACATTTATAAATATACAATTTCCTTGAATCGTATCAAATATATCTAAATCTAGATCTCCAGCAATGATGTACTACATCATTAAAAAAATATTAAACCCTGAAGAAGGTTCATAGACAAAAAGGACACAGCAGAGCAGATACAGAAATAAAAGGGGGGAGTGAAAACAGCCAAACTGTGCACAGTTACAAAAGTATCACAATCAGCTTTGAATTCAAGCAATATAGAATGAGAAGTCCACAGCACTGAAAGAGTTAATTCTATTATTTTTTTTATTATCTATTTTTTTTTTTTAAACGGATACAATATGGTATTTTGAATGAGGGGATTTACTTGGAATCCCTTTTCTTTCAAATCAAGGAATCAAAATGTAAAAGATTCCATGGACAAAATCTAGATTTTATATTCAGACAAAACCATGCAACACTGGTGTGTGTAGTGTATACAGAGGGGGGACCCACATCTTCTGTCCCTCTTTGCGCTCCCCCAGAAGAGGGTCGCCTGCCCCGCCCAAGATGGATGCCTCCACCTCATACTGCACGACCAGCGCCTTCTCCGTGGGGTGGACGTCAAGAGTGCCTGCCCTCACCTTCCTGTGAATGGGAGACAGAATCGGGTGATTTCACAATGCACAGGGAATGTGGCAAGCTGACCCGGTTGTCCTGCGACTTGAGCCTATATCAGGGCTAACCCAATGGTCCAGGGGCCAGGGGCTGGAGCAGTAACCTCTGGCCTATTTGTACAACTTGACACGACGCAAAACAGTTTCATAACTTTTCTATGCAACAATGGTGCTTTCTTGTTTGTAACAAGCAACATCTGAAACAACAACACACTAATAGTGGTAAACAGCAACAGCTCACTTAAACTACAACACATTATAGTGCATCTGTTGAGGAAAAGAACAGAACCGCAGTTAGCCTCAAACCCTCAACAACAAATTTCTAGTACTTCTGGTGAGCACTAGCAACAGCATCTCAAAATATGTTTGACAAAAAAATAATAATAATAATACGTACAAGTATATTTTTACCAGAATTCCTCCGTGGGCCAGAAAAAAATTTATTGGCGGCCCGGATTTGACCCGTGGGTCGCCAGTTGAATGGCCCTGGCCTAGAATGTAAATTTGGTTATGTTATTTAATTTATTTATTATTATATTATATTTTTGAATATCATTGAATTCCAATTGGTTGATTAAATCGATTGCCAAAAACTATTATTGGACTTTATTGACACTGCCAGGATTTTTAACCTGCATGAACAAAACACGTTCTGAAGATGTCAGTCCAATAACACAACACATATTACATAAAGTAGTACATTCCCAAATACTAAATTGCTAACGATCATTTTTGTAGACATAGGTTGGGAGCACCGATACATCAGCCTCGCCATCACTCGCATCCGAGGAGCCAAAACAAGATTCAGTGGGGCGTGACTCTGACCGGATACCCAGGCGTGGGTCAATACCATCATTTTGCCCCGCGCGCACCAACTAAAGATTGCAATTATGTTCAACATAGATCGCCCTTTGTGGTCACTAAAACAAAGTCACTGTTCGTTTTCATAATTATGTATGAATTAATTTGCATTTTAACGCCAATATCAGCTAACGGTATGATATGGGCTAGCCATTTGCTGCGTTCCACCAACCTGCCCGAGTCGGCGCGTTTGAGTTAATGCAGCAATCCAATTGGTCCAGACGTAATCAACGTGACAAGGGATGACAGATGGACCAATGGGTTGGTGACATCAACCAGAACGCATCAAGTCGGAATCGTAATGGAACGCAGAAATAGAATGAAGCTATATGAAGGTGTGGGAACGCCACAAATCCGCCGTACTGCGGTGTCGGCACTGTCGAACAGCGCGTTGTAGGCTTTACCGTTTCAAATAGCGAGCGTCATCCTGCATCTTCGGAGGCCTGGAGTGGAACGTTGGGTTCTGTTGTCGATGATGGGCGACACAATGGCATTTAAATCCCAAATCTCGGCAGAAGACTGGAAAAAGGCGTTTATCGTGGAATCCAGTGCGCATGCGCGACAGTGGGTCCCGCCCATTACTTCCGTGTACGATCGACCTGAGATTGGATGACAAGAGGGGACATTCAATAGAACGGCCCTGGCAACAGTTTTTCCCCTGATAAAAATGACGGCGGGGTGAACACTACTAGGAATACACAGATATGTATTGCTAATATATACCTAATTTCCACATAAAACGTTAATAAATGAATTTCTAAACCTACAGGAAACTCTTCACTTACTGTCGTTTACACCAAACCATGCATTTCCCAGAAGTGAAGTTAGCGAAATGAGTGTAAATTCATTTTAGAATATAACTTTTTTTTTTAATCAAACAATAAATCAAAACAGTGAAATGAAAATTGTTAGAAAATATCAGGTCAGTTTATTGTGTATAGCAGAACATTGTGTTCGCTTGGAAAATCTTTCAGAAAACATTTTGGACATTTTTCACACATGTGTGACAGTGTGGCGACTCCATATTTCTGCGTCATAATTCACATTGAAGGTTTCAGTTGCTTTGTAAACGCACAGTAGCCTCCATACACAGGTACCCAACAAGGCTGACTCAAGTGTTCCTGCTTCATTTCAAGGTATTCGATGTGGCAGCATAACATGCATAATACACAATACATAGACTTACATACACACACCATTAGCTCGGGCTGACGGTCAGGCCCGACACCACATCACGTCCCGCGTCACACCGTATTAAGCCAACACGGGACCCAGCGTGTGCCATCCTTGGACACAAGGTCCGCTGCGCATCAAGAGGAAGGGGGTTCACCCCAGGGCTCAACTGCGACACCCATACACCGTACCCATAGTACAAGCAATAGTCCCCTCTTGTTATCTATGCCTAAATTTCAGTGCACTGAAAGTGGCCCCGATGATGCCCTAACCACAGCCAGAAACCCAGTGTGTGACTGATGGACATATGCCATAATACCGTTTGGTATGATGGCTACACCCACAAACACACTACACGAGGCTACACCCACAAACACGCCACAAACACACCCACGCGGTGAGGGGCCGTGATCCGATCAAGTTTGAAAAATATAATCTGCTATAAAGCTAACCTACCCGTTAATAGACCTGGTGTGCAATTGTAAGGCACGCACAGGTCGTGGTAATTAGGTAGAAAATAGTAAAATCCGGGAGCCGAGGTGGAGCAGGTAAACAAGTGCGTCCACGGCACGCGCATGCGTGGTAGCTGACGAGAAAACCAGGGTCGGAAAACTTTTTTAAAAAACGTGTCAATCAAATCGTGTTATCCAGTCACAGCGCAGTAAGTGGCGAGTGGCGTGGAGGCATGACAACCAAACTCCGCCCACGTCTCGCATAGCCCGTACAAACGTCCGTGCTGATTGGTCAATTGATTTCGTACCGACAGCGACCCTGATTTTCCCAGACCCAATGCAAGCGTCTAGTGATGTGCAATGCGCGGACAATGCGTTGGTTCTGGCTCGCCAGGCTAGTTATTTATCAGAGTGCAACAGTTGGGAAATTGTGGTTGACAGCCAATCAGCGTTCTTTAACTGCCTGCCCACATTGTCCAACCCCCATCCTCTAGTGAATAATCGAAGCAGTAAAGCACCCAAATTGTGTCTGCCTTAGTGATGTGTAAGGTGCAACCAAGATGGAGTACCACTGATTTTCCGTAAGCAAGGATGAGAAGAAAATTCCCTGCATAGACAGCAGGGAAAATGATGCCCTTCATGACCATATGCCTCCAATGTAGAAAATGTAAAATGCCAAAAAAAGCAGTCAATAGCTGTAATCCAATCGAATGCTTTAGCATTCAGTTCAATCTTTGCAGCGTAACATAGAGCCCTGTTAATTTAGAAGATTCTTTGACATGCTTGGGGTAAATCATTACCATTGTGTGGGTGTAACAAGGTGGCAGAACCATTAGTATGTCATGCTGCTGCATTGAATACCTCGAAATGAAGGGGGAACTTGTTGCCTATCTGTTTATGGAGGCAACCAGCTGCAGTTGTCAAACCTTCAAATCAAGGGAATTCTCCAGAACACTTGTTAAGTGTTCTGTGGATTTCCCTTTTATAGAGTAATGAAATGGACAGGTGAAGTGCGAATTGAAAAAGTCCAAAGACCACATATTCCCCCTATGATGATTCAATTCCCGTTTATACTAGGTGTGTGAAGTTTTGTGAACTATAACATGTCACAGGTTACAGAGTACACAACAACCATCTCCTAGACATTATAAAGTCACACTTACTCCAAGAATCAGGTAGGGATTGGGGGGAACCAACGATCAGTCTTTTATTCAGGATGGTCAGCACAGCCATCAGCAGTTGACAAACACAGGTGATCCAGGATCCAGAATTCAGGATCACCAAGCCTGAGGCCACCTCTAATCATCAAACTTTCTCACCAAACCCAACTCCCTCCTTGGCCCCATTTCATGTTTCATTGAAAATGATAGCTGGAAAGCCAAACCAATGGAATTGTCTGTGCATAGCTCGAACATGCAATAGCAATGCAGCTGAACGCATGTGCAGCGTTAGCGGTTCATTGGGTCCAGCCTGCCAGTCAGTATTGTCTGCACACTTGGTTCCTCACTACAGATATGGTAAAATCATAGACTGTATATAAAGTCTACATCAGTTTCACACACCCTGAGGTATCAACAGCCTTGGTGGACGCGGGGGTTGAGAGACTGATCATTTGCATTCACTGAGGCTGGTCTCTTGATCTCTTGAATAGGCTACGAATGAGCAACTAACTGAAGGACGTTGGCCACAAGAGGGCAGTGGTGCTCTTCGGGAGTACAACTTAATAAAGTACAATATTGGGCCTTCATTTTACAGTCTGAAATTAAATGCTGTTAAGGGCCATTTCTACAGCTGCATATTGGAGTAATAATAATAATTAATAATAATAATGGGAAGAATAAAAATAATTATAATAATGATAATAAGAATATATTGTAATATTAGCTGCCATAATAATAATATTACTAGCGTTGGGTGATTAGACCCAATTTAAGTTGTATTTCACTCCAGTGTAAGCTTATTTAAGAAATTGGTCCTGTATACTTGTTCTCCAGTTAATTATTTTAATTTTGCTGTTTGTTTTTTTATATAGTTAGGCCTATTTTGTTCCCTCTATTAACATAACCTATATAAAAACCTACTGCCTATGTAGGGGTTTTGAAGTAGGGTGGCCTGGCGTCCATATTTAGGACGGTCCGTCCGTCTTTTCAGTGCCTTGTCCGGTGCAGCATTAAGCCAGACACTTGGTTGATTAAAATGGATGAAATTGCATCTAAGAAACTCAGATTTTCTTGGGGGAGGGCCCCCAACCCCCTGGTAAAAAATAGGTCCACACTTTTCACTAACGCCCCACACTGTTTTACATTTTTGGCTATGCCACTGGTTCCAACAGTGAGTATAGACGAGTTCAGGGGGTACGTCTCTCACACTTCCGGTGTTATTTACTTGTCGTGTATTCGGCTATTTTTCAAAATGTCTATTCGGTGGGAGCACACACCTGCAGGGTTATTTAAAAATTGTGCTGGTAACTTGCGGTGTGCTATTCCTCACCCAAATGCTCTCGTGCGGATCTGTGACCCACAAACGCATGATTTAATTATCAGTTCAACCCGTTCCATTGTCTCATTCCTTTTGGAAGTATTAGTAGAAGCAGCCAGCCTATAGGTTCAGAAGAACATGTGACCACTCAGTGAGTAACTTCAAGTAGTATTTTGACCGTATTTCATCAATATTTATGCAAAATGGTGACCAAAGCAAGGGGGGGTGATGTGTAACTGGTCACAGACTGGCATCTAATGGTCAGATTTTGAACTGGTGTGCATTTTGTGTGTTTTTGTGTCCACGTACCACAGCCTTCTACCAGACTTTATGTACATACATACATACATACAGGCAACGGAAGTGACCTGCAGAAGCGCAGGACGAAATGACTCCCCCTGGTGTTTCGCACGTAAACTCGTCTATACAACTCTGCCATCCATGGTCCATGCTGCACCTCCTCGACAACCGCAACAGGGCCTACGAGCTCCTGTCCAACGAGTCTCCTCCGATCTCTGTCAGTCAAGCCGACAGCCTCCCAGCAACCAGTTGTGCTGCAATTCATTCTCCACAGCTGTGGCTAATATGTTGGTGATAATTGATTTGACCCCCCCCTACACCTTGTATAAAACACTTAGCCATGGTGTCCGTCACACACAGACTATGACTAAAAAATACACCATGGTCGCTAGCAGCTAACTTGGAGAGTTAGTAAATTGAATTGAGTGTGTGTAGAGTTGGGAAGTGGCAGACTACAAGTAATCAGATTACAGTAATCACAGTACAAGATATAGTAAATTGAATCCCTTGCAGCTACGTCTTAAAATGTGCACTCTAGATTACAGTTACACTGGCCTAGAATCAGCGATTACAATCATTTTCATAATGATTCCATCATTGAAAATATTCAGATCTCCAACATTGTGTGTTAAGACAATCAATATTATAATAATATAATATAATAATATAATATTAATATGAATACGTTCATGAATGTTATCATTTTAATGTATTGATTCAATGATTGTCCATTATAAAATAGTGTCTAAAAATGTTGTATATTTACATGTTATATTTGGTTTTCAATAGACACTAATAACAGCTGATATTAATAACAACAGTAGTAGTAGTAGTTTATTGTCCCAAAAATGGGAAATTCGTCTTGGGTGTGCAGGCTGTTGGGTACAAACAGTGTCAATACAACACTAAAACAAATACACCAGTGAAACGGGTAAAAAACCAACTAATAAGACAAATCAGACAAAAAGAGAAAACAAAAGCAGAAATAACGTACAGATACACTTTAAGCAGTCACCCTGTCTCTAACGAGCATTCAGGAGCGTTATCGACAGCGGCACAAAGGAGCGCTTGAATCTATTGAGGTACGGCCTGTTGCCCGTCATCGGTACCCTGTAGCGCTGGCAGATTTTCCCGATGGCAGTAGTTGGTACTCAGCATGCAGAACATGTTCGGGGTCCGCTATAATTGTTTGGGCTAGTTGTAGCAGTACCTCCTCAAACATCTCCTGTGCATTCTTGTATTGTCTAATACCAACCAACTTCATTGCAACGTTGGTCAGTTTGTTGATTTGAGCTTTTAAACTGATGGACAGATTGCCATACCAAGCGGGGATACCGTACCGTATGACACTCTCTATGATGGCACGATAAAAGGATCATCATTATCTTTGGTCTCACTCCAAACACACGTAGTCTACGGAGGAAGTATAATCATTGTTGAATCTTTGAACATATGCCATTTATATGGAATTCCCATGTTAAGTTGCAATCAATATGTACTCCAAGGTACTTATATGATTGAACTTGCAATATTTCTGCATTAATGACCAAGAGTGGTGCATGGTCGCCTACGTGCCCTGATCAAATATAATTTCCTGTGTCTTTTTTGTATTAATGACAAGTGATGATCCCCACACCACTGTATGAAACTTTTAACCTCCACCTATAGCTCAAGGTACCTGTGTCCGTATTTAGAAGCCCCAGAATGGCAGTATCGTCAGAAAATTTAACAATAGAAATATTATGATGGTTACTCCTGCAATCATTTGTGTACAGAGAAAAAAGTGGTGGGGAGCTCACACATCCCTGAGGAACACCGGTATTACTAGTAACAGGGTCGGAGAGTGCTTCGTTAACTCTAACTCGCTGAGTCCTGTTGCTCAAGAATGAGTGATACCACTTGATGATGTAGGGGTTCACAGACATCCGCTTAAGTTTACTGAGAAGAATAAAAGGTTGCAGAGTATTAAAGGCGGAGCTAAAATCTACAAATAGTAATCTTGCATAAGCTTTAGGGTTCTCGAGATGTTTCAAGATCGAATGAGTTACCGTCAGTATAGCATCATCAGTGCTGCGATCTGCTTTATATGCAAACTGATAGGCGTCTAGCTGATCTTCAGTATCTTCCTTCAACCTCCGAACCATAAATCTTTCCAAACATTTTGCTACAACTGGAGTTAAGGCTACTGGCCTATAGTCATTGTTTTCATGTGGGACAGGCTTTTTTGGTAAAGGAATAA
>OMKY01046180.1:0-10331 GCA_900302395.1 Bregmaceros cantori | reverse complement strand
TCCAAACCAGGGCTTTGAACCGGTTCAAGGAACGAAAACGAAAACCGGGAACTTTTACTATTTTCCAGGGAACAGAAACGAAACCGGAAACGTTATTATTTTTGGAAAAAAATATTGGTTCAAAGCCCTGATACACACACATGTGTATGTGTATATATATATATATATATATATATATATATATATATATATATATATATATATATATATATATATATATATATATATATATATATATATATATATATATATATATATATATATATATAACACTAACTGCATGGAGAAACTTTGAAATGTTTACTATGTGTTGTGCACCGAAGTGCCTGGTGCTGCGTTGGTGTGCAAGGTCACTCCTAAGATGGACGGAGAGTCAATCATCAAAGTTAGTGCACCAGCCTTACACATATTACACTATTTAAAGGATAGCCAAGGGCCTGGTTTGCTTGTCAAGCATATTGCACTGCTGGTTGATGCTTGCGTAGGCTGCTGTGTGTGATGTGCATCTGGGATACGATTGAAGTTAAACTTCCTTGTCCAAGTCCAGCATTTTGGCCTGCAGACCTTTTCAGCGAATGGCTGTTGTAGCGCTGTATGCAATTTAAACTTTTAATTTAACATGTATTTATGTTAGAATTATAAAGCTATCCAAAAGACTTCACCCAGCGAGTAATAGCCTCCAATCCTGCACATATTCACGCTCACATGCATACACGCATATATACACACAGTAAAAGAGACAAAGACAGACCTCTCCCCTCCGGCAGACCAAGCCGGGTCTGCAGTCAAGCAACTTGAAAAGAAAATATGAGTAATTTCGGACTATTCTTCATGAACTATGAACGTCTATCTGAAGATCTGCACCAACCATGTTAGAACATCTTCTCCTTGAGACTGTGTTTAATCTGTGTAACACAACCAGTTGACTACTACTACTTTGCTTTGTTTTGTTTTCTTAAATCATCTTATTACATTGCATATAGTCCTTGTGTTTCACATAAAATATATGGGTGTGCTTCTGAGTAACCCAAACCTTTGTTATGCTCTGCTTGGGTTTCTATTATTAGTCTTCTTGATAATCATAACACTTCTCCTTATTAAGGAGAATTGTTTAATTGGATATGGTTGCCTTGATTGGCTTGAGCCCTGATTGTCTGTTTAAAATCATGAAAGGTCACTAGTTACTGGAGAAAAGGCTTAAGGCTCACAAGTGGTTGTCTCAAGAAAAGGAGGCATAAGGTCAGGTAGCAGACTTTCTTTCAAACAGTAGGCTAAACAGAACAGAGACTATTTTGAATATAACAGAAATGCTGTATTGTTCTGGTTGAGCTGAGATTGCAAACCTGCGCCTAACCCCTAAACCTAACACCTAAACCTAACCCCTAAACCTAACCCCTAAACATAGTCTAACCTAAAAAAAAAAAAAAAAAGCGTAATTTGCAGATTGAAAAAAAAAAGATGCAAAGGAGTGCTCACGACGTGATTTGAACTCGGGACATTAACGTTGAAGTTGAATGTGCTACATTTGCACTATACAAGCTGATGCAAAGATGGGGAGCAGACAACCTTAAGTTGCTGTTGGCGCGCGTCCGCCATGTTTTAATTCTGAAACATCCCGAACGCGTTCGGAAATGGCACCGCCGGTGAAAAATGCCATTGGCCGTTTGGGAGACTAAATGCGCCTCAGGTGTAGCTGCGGGAGAACGCCGCGATGCAGATCGTTCACCCGTTGATATCAAATCAAACGTAACTTTCATGCAGAGCAATGTTACTTTTAGGCTACAGAAATGCACCAAAATTTAATCACTTCTTTTTTTTTGTCATTTCGCCAACAACTCTGGAAAATGTTATCCTGATCCATGCTTAACTTTTTCAGTTATCGAGGGGACAAACCAACGTGGGGGAAAACACAACCTGCTCCGCGGGCTCCGCCCCGGCGCAGGTAATAAGCCAGTGCTTTAATGACAGCATTGAGGTTTTCTTTTTCTCTTTTGCTGGACAATGTGTTGCGTGTGGCGCTTTGCCGCCACTACCTGGCATTTGCGATAGAGGGCGGTACTGCTTGTAAGGCGCTGGGCGCCGATCCCAGGACAGGAAGATATGAGTAAGAACTGATGCTAACCAATAGCACCTGGTAGCTTCCCTTTTTATTCAGCAGGCAGTCTTCACTCGGCCTGCTGGCATTATCTTGGATCCTGAGGCTGAGTATCTCCTTTGTCTAATCTTATGGTTAAATACTCTCACCATGCGGTTATGTTTCTCTGCCGACAGGCAGGTATTAATGCTAATACAATCTTTTTATACCTGCCTGTTTGTGCGTTTGCTGTTTCATCTATGCGGTCACCGTGATGTAGTACTCCGTAATCTCTTCTCCAACTCCCATCATTGGAGAAGGGCCGGTTGTGTCAATGATTATAAACACTACAACGAGTTGTGGCCATCTCGAGTCACAAATACTCTCGTACGAATTCCATCTTGTGATATGAAACCAGCTCGAGTTGCATATGCAGTCTGCATAGAGCTAAATTATTATTGTGAGTCTCCATTCATACTCACGTTACTCTGCCAGTATCTGGCGTTTTGTGAGAGTTAAACAACACTCTCTTTTAGGGCTTAACGCCTAGTAGGCAATTGTCATTGTTGAACTTGGCTAAGGTTGGGCCCAATAAGCTAGCTCACAGGAAATCCAGTACACCAAGCACGCACCTTTAACATGCATCCATACATCTATACTTCCGTATTGCATGTGCTATGGTAGTTGTAACAACTACCACCAGGAATCATAACCCAATGCACCTTTGTTGTTATCAAGAGATATGTTTTTGTAAGAAAATCCATATTAATACGTTTCCAGAAACAAGTCCACAAAAACGGCACTAACTACCTATTCCTACAAAAGCAGGATGTGTACACACAAAACACACTATCAATCTAAAAGCCCGGTCAGTAATTGTGCAGGGAAGATGTTAAGACAGACAGCAAGGACGCTGCCAGTTCCCGGACCAAAATAAATGAAAATGCTGCCATAGGTAGCAAGCAAAGTCGACTCAATGACACATTCCATTGTGAGGCAGAATATAATGTCCTGGCCACACCTGCACAGCCTCATTTGAAAAGGGAAAAAAATGCTGACAACATGAGTTTCTCCCTACAGATATTGCTCCAAGTTTCACAACTGCAAATAAAATTGGTACTTGCCCAGCGTTTTAGTCACGCTTGAAATTGAGCAAAGAGAGAATAAGGAGGAAATGGGGTTTGTGCCAACATTTTTTAGAAGCTAATTATGATGATAGTTGAATTGAGCCCAGCGGGTCAGGCACTTCAGCGCATTAGGCAACAAGTACCGTGTTAGCGCAACGCTGTCTACCGGCAATTTAACATCACAGCCCACCAAAGACCGACCATTTGCTTCATTACAACCCCAACATGGCTGCCGCCGAGCTGTGGCTTTCACAAATCACTACGCCGCCACAGCCGAGGGCTTTCCACTTACGAGGGATGACATCATAGGAAAGTGGCTCGACTTTGTGAAAGTGCATGGCCAGATTCCCAGAGCCATAAACAGAATTTTAATCCAATAACATCCCTAGGACAAACAGGAGCACCCATACAGAATGTAAATGTATTTTTTTTTTTTTTTTTTTTGCTACACCCGAGAAAAGAGAAAATAGTGACAGCCATGTTTGTCAGCAGGCCAGAAACTAAAGAGTTCAACTACAGAGCTACTCAACTTTTTTAGAAAATAATTATATGGGGCCCTTATAATAAAAATGACAGAAAAACACTGGAAAATAATAAGGTAATCAGAATTGTCCTGGTTCCTGGAAGAATATTGAAACATTTGACTCATTTGATATAATCCTTCAACAAACAAAACACTGTTTAGTCACATTCCCAAGGCATATCTTGTCTTCAATGAGAAATATGTGTTATATGTAATATTAGAAATATTTTATCCTTCTATCAATGAATAATATATCTATTTATTCATTCAATCCCATGTTTACTGAGCTTTAAGCCCATTGCGTGACATCACACATTATCTCACGCACCTCTGCCAAGAACATTAACAGAGGAACACACACACACACACACACACACACACAACATTCTCTCTTAGAAGATGACTGGTCTCATTTAAGTGATTAATTGAGACCGATACCAGAGAAAATTGATCAGAATAAAATACATATTCCTTTGTAAGGAATATGTAACTTTTTGCAAAGCTTACAAAGAGAGATGAATCAGTATACAAACACTACCCAAACATATCTGAATGTGAAGCAGGAGCCTTTTGTGTATTGTGTAGCACCATTCATATCACTCTGCAACCTTTGAAAGTGCAATTTTATCCGCTGATACTGATAACTGTTATTACGCACGTCGTCATGCCATCTTGGAGGACCTCTTCAGCCGCTGCGCCATGCCTCGTGCCATCACCTAACTGGCCCCTCAGAGAGAGGGGGATAAAGCACACCCGTACAGCCGACAATTCCCAAGCGAATGGAGTCATTGAGCACCTCAATCTAAAGTCTCAAGAATGGCATCTGAGCACAGATGGCTCAGGGGTGGCCATTCCAGACGGCCCTCACTCAAACACTGATGCATTACAGGGCCGCCCAGCATGCTACACCTAGAGTTTCTCCAGTGCTCCCCATGCAGAGTATGGAAGTGCAGCTGCCACGAGACAGACTCAGATTGTATGGCGGCAACTTCAGGCACAGATCAAGGCGTTATAAGAGGATAGCATAAGATGCGGAAATACAAGCCACACAGAATAAAGAGACTCATGTTCTTCGAGTCTGAGGCACTGGAGATGGCGCCCTACTGTTCGGCTGTTTGTGTTACGTATTACTATTGCGTAATAGTTAGGAAGCTGACGCTGAGCGGACCTAACCAATCACTCAGATTTTTACATGGAAACGTCTCATTGACCACCCCTTGCACTAACCAGGTAAGGAACTTTCCATCCATCTATCTGTAAGTTTTGTTGATAAAGTACCATTATGTTGCTTGGTGCAGGCACGGGAGTCACGGCCAGGCGGCGTGACGTCACTACGGACAACGGGGATCGTTCAAAATTCAACTGTTAATAATAATGAAGTATGACTATTGTGTTAGGGGGGAGGTGGCTAGCAAAATAAGCATCAAATCTTCCCTTTATTCGTTACTGCTACAGCTCCAATCATATGGATAAGCAGTAGGTCATCCAATACTTTCATGGCCACGGACATCCGAGACACAGGTCAGTCATCAAACCCGTCATTCAAACAAAACGAAGGCCCCAGGAACAATAAACCGCAGCTTCTTGTTCTTCTTCCAAATAATTGTCTTTGTCTCAACTAGGGCTGTACGATTTTGCCAAAAAATAAAATCCCGATTTGTGTCTTTGAAATGTTAAAAAGGAAATCCGATTTTTTCAAACATCCTCTGAACCAAATAAAAAAAAAAAATCAATTTTAAATTGTTTTTTTTGCACAGCCCTAGTCTCAACACACAAGTTGTCTCAGTGACTGATCCCGAGACCACCATGCACCAATGAAGTCCACCTTTTACCATTGTGCCAACCTCCTCATCATCTTTACATTTTTTTTTTTTTACAAAAATGTATGACCGTGTAGCACTCGTCCAAAATCCAATCACCTCATGTAGGGCAGCAGAAATGCTGTTTACATTTTGGCAGCTCCCGCGTAAGGATTGAAGATTGTGGGAGTACCAATTTTTCCAAACAAGTCCTCCACCTGCTGAGTTTTCTAATAATAACATAACATTCTCTGGCTCGTCCTCCATATGATGGTAGGGTAGTTGCAATGAGCGCAGTGGGCTCTCTCCTAAGAATAGATGTTAATAAGGCAGCTCCTAAATGACGTCGTGAGATTAAAAGGCGCGACTCATGGAGAGGATAAATCCACGGAACTTAAGCGTGATTACGCCGCCTTTATCACAGCGCCAGCCACGGCTGGCGTCTCAGGTTCCCTCGTGTGAGTTACGACCTCATCCTCTCATTTGTACAAAAAAGGGGAGATATTAAATTAGTCTGAGTAATGATTCTTCTCAGCCACCGCCTCGCGGAGAAGCGGGAGAGTGAGAGAAAAAAATAGAGAGCTTGCACAGGCACACTCCCCAGGGTGTTGGGAATACAAGCGTTTGAAAGGGCCGCTGTGGGACGAACTGTGTGCGGGTGTGTGTGTGTGGGTGGGATGGAGATGACGGGTTGAGTGAAGATGTCACTTCTATGATGGGCATATGAGTTTATTAAATTCACCGTATCAATGTGTTTACGAATATTTACCTAATTAACAATACATACAAAAAACATTAATAATGATTACTAGAAGCACTCAGAGAGTGCAAAGCTGCGCCAAGTCCATGGGGTCACTGATGCAAAAAATGTAGACGCCATTATGTTACTTATAGGCTACAGAAATGCACCAAAATTGTATAACTTGGTGGTACGCGGGATTATAGTCATAAAAATAAATGATCTGCCGGAGGTGGGACGCGCATCCAGGTCTCCACCTTGGCAGCCCGTAGGGCTAACCGCTACACTATCTGAGCTGTGTCAGTAGAGTGGAGGCAACTGCTGCGTGTTGCTGCAGTTTGTAAGATCATACGGTTGTCAAATTAGACACTATTATGCTATGTTACTTATAGGCTACAGAGATGCACCAAAATTGAATCACTTGTTCCGTGTGTCATTTCCTACAACTGTACAAATTTTCATCCAGATCCGTGAACAACAGGGCTATTCAACTACAGTAATCTCCGGCCTATTTGTACAACTTGACACGACGCGAAACCACCAAATTTCCATAACTTTTATTTAAAGTAGCATACTTCCCATTAAACATGCTTCAATTCTATGCAACTATGGTGCTTTCTCATTTGTAACAAGCAACATCTGAAACAACAACACCACAAATAGTGGTAAACAGCAGCCACTCACTTAAACTACAGCACATGTATAGTGCGTCTGTTGAGGTAAAGAACAGAATCTCAGTTAGCCTCAACCATCAACAACAGATTTCGAGTGCCTCTGGTGAGGTAAACAACAGCATCTCAGATAGATAAAACATGTTTGTTATTTTTAGGATTGCTCTAGGGGCCAGAAAAAAAATTGATTGACGGGCCTGATTTGGTCTGCGGGACGCCAGTTGAATAGCCCTGATGTACAACTTTGTACTTGCAATGCATTGTTCTGAAGTAGTGCTGGCGTGGTAGGCGTTGAGTTGAGGATGCTTTTCCCAATGCATTCAATGTATGCATTTCCCAATGCATTCAATCCATTCTCTTGTTTGTGATGGACACCTCAATGGTAGAAGGAGGACACAGAAAAAAGGAAGAAGGTAGTGGGGATATATGGGGGAGGACTGCAAGGAGAGAGTGGAGACAGTGTAGTGGGCAGTTGAGGATGTTGCCAACGAACGCTATTCATCAACTTAATAAATTTACTCGCTCCTTCCCCTCCCTAGAGAGGAGCATGGAATGCAGAGGTATATAAATGGACTCTACACAACCAGATATGAAAGAGAGAAAGGGGGAGAGAGAGGGAGAGGGGAAGAGAGAGAGCGAGAGAGAGAGAGAGAGAGAGAGAGAGAGAGAGGAAGAAAAAAGAGAGTATTCCCCAAAGTCATGAATGCATTCCTAGACATGCAAGCCCCTCAAAGTTGCTGCCATTGTTCATGACCCTAGAAGTGGGCAGAAAGCTAAACAGTGTTGTGTTCTATAGCTAATATGCAAACATAGAAATAGGGCTTCCAACTATTTGGTTGTCGATGTGTGTATTGGTGCATTCGGCTTATGCCTGCTTGGCCGTCTGGTGTCACAATACACCGTGCTTAGTGAAATTGCATGCATGGGCACACAAGTGTTTAGGATGTGTCCCATTTCCCCTCTCAGCCCTTCATCCTTGCCCTTGCCTTTTTAGCCCTTTCCATTTCTCTATTATTTAGTACCTCCAGAAAAGCGAGATCCAGAGATGCTAAATTATCTGGAGAATCAGCACGCCTCCATGGAATTCAGAATCAGGTCTATTGCCATTGTTAATGATGCAAGTTCACAGATTCACTTTCTTTCTGGTAAATGGGGACAAAGACTTAGTGCAAGAGTTTTTAGAAGAGCAAAGAAATACAAGAACTATAAGGTGCAATAATACAGTAGTGCGGCAATATTGTTAAGAGCAGGTCCTTTTTTTTCAGTCCGTGGTGGGGGCAGTCTATCTGAGGGAACTGTTCTTGTGGCATGAGGTTCTGGTTTTGATGGAACTGAACCTCCTGCCGGAGGAATGAATGAATGAATTTTATTTTGGGACAGACAGCACAGAGCCATTAAACATTTCAGCATGAGACATGTGATACGTAAAGATGGTTGTACAAGACGGGCTTAGCAGAGTTGCTATATTTCACCCGGCTGTCCATGGATGGAGTAAACACTCCGGTGGAGAAATTGGATGGGATCAGTGTGAATAGCTGGTGACCAGGGATTTCACCCATCCCTGAGGAGCGGTGGGCAGTCGCGGTGCAGCTCCCGGGAGCCACCTCCAGATCGTGAGCCAGTGCCTTGGCCAGGGGCACTGACTGGAGCATGTTAACTAGAACATGTTTTTGGTGGTGGGGGAAACCGGAGTGGCCGGAGGAAACCCACACAGATATATATATATATATATATATATAAAGTGGAAAACACATTTATATTTGTTAATTTCAATAACAACACCAAGGTCACCTTGAGTTGCTTCACAGAAAATAAATTTTAATTTTGATTGAACTGCAGTCTTGATTGGCACTCCCCAGGGCAGTGTTCCCCAACTACAACACTGTCCCCTCTCTCCCGTCACTAAGGGTGTATTCAAACCGCATTTTGAATTTGTCCGTCATTTTGAATGTAGCGCGGGTTGTTTCCCGCAGGTGGCATGGGTTGATTGGTTGCAGTAGTATTCAAGCCGGTGTTTAAGACCCGAGATTAATTTGTCAACAGCTACACGTGCTTTCTGCAGTCGTTCGCTAATTGGATGAATATTAGCCACTCACAAAGCGAGAGAAGGACATAACCAGATCAGCCTTTCGGCGGAACATTTCTGTGTGTGTGTGTGTGTGTGTCTGTGCGTGCATGTGTGCGCGCGTGCGTGCGCCGCGTTCGCTCCGGATCGCAGTTAAAATATCGATAAGAAGAGAAAGAGAAAGTACTTTAATAAAATATTGATTATGATAATAATAATTCACTAATGACAGAGAGAGGGAGGTGGAGAGGGGAGTTGGCGCGCTCACAGCATGGGCTCGTGCATAGGCTCACACACACAGACTTGATTGTTGCCTTAATATTATGTTCACACTTCACATACTCGAGGGGAGCCCGCGCTGCCCAGCGAATGTGCCGGCGCGGGCTGCCGCTACATCCAAAAGTCGGCATGCATTCAGTGTGATCGCATTCAGATCGCGCGATCGCATTCAGATCGCGCTGTTCTGCGCCACGGCGAGTTTGCCACGCGCTCAATCCCGGGTTCGGACCACCTCGATGAGCAGGGCTAGTCTCGGATGATTTAGTGCGGACTCGGACCCGCTTGGCGCATTCATATCAACCGGGACAACTTGGAAACGAGTTCCATCTCGGTTGAAACAAGTCGGACCTGGGATAAACACGTTGGTTTGAATACGCCCTTAATCCCCCCACCCCACTACATCAACTCCTCCGGATCATCCAATACACTCTCCCACAATGACGCATAAACCCCCCAATATTCCCTATGTTCTAGCACAGGGGTTCCCAACCAATGATATGTAGGCAGACTTCCCATAACCTCAAGTCATCTTTGTAAAATAATTACCGGTAATTGGAACACAAAATAACATAGTAGCAACATTTGGAATATTGTGAAAAGCTGCATACTATACCTTTAAATTGACAAACAAATCTGCATCTATTAATAACAATTAACAATAAAACCGTCAAGGTCAACGTTTAAAAAATTAGAATTCACTTGATATAAATTTATATTTATAAAGATATTGTAATGGAACCCGTGACGTGTTTCTTGTCATGCAAGTTTAATAATAACGAATCCATAGGGTGAACTTAGATTATTTAACAGTAATTTTCTTACCTGACAAAATAAAGACTTAACTTGTTTTGGTTGTGTGGTTCCGCGGTGCTCAGAGGCACAGTTTGGTATCGTTACTTTTTACTGTAATCCCACTAATGTCTGTCTGCGTGAACGAGCGGTCTAGTTGAGTGACACCGGGACCGTGCACGGACCCGACGCCGGCGCGGCGGGGGTCGGCGGCCACGGACAGCGGTCCAGACCTGTCCCCCGTGGCTGCGACCGGGGGACGGAT
>OMKY01046175.1:0-10873 GCA_900302395.1 Bregmaceros cantori | reverse complement strand
GACTCGCCGGGTGATATAATCATATGCTAACCGGTCCCCGGAGAGTGGGAACTACGGAATGTTTTGAGTCGCATGCTATGAGTTGCCTGTTAGAAAGCGACGCACGGAACAGACGGGAGAAACGATCGTATTGCCACATAAACTCCCGCCTGCCGGCAGAAACCCATAACCGCATGGGTAAGAGGCGGAGTAGTAATCTAGAGATCAGAAAACCAATACTCAGCCTCCAGGTATCCAATGATAATGCCAGCAGATCGACCGCATTGATCTGCTGGAATAAATAGGGAAGTCACGGCTGCTAGTGGTTAGCATTAGCACTACTCTTCTTCGTGACTTCCGCCCGAGACGGCGCCCAGCGCCTTAAGGACCTAGCGCCCTCTAGCCGCAAGTCTCGGGTAACAGCAAGTGGCGCCAGAGCGCCACCCATGACAAGATTATTCATAAAATAAAATACTAGAGCGCTATCAGCGGGCAGCTGTGGGTCTCAGTAGCGAGTCGTGGGGTTTCCACCACAAGCAAGGAGACGTCGGCTGTAAAGCATTTCCACTGTAAAGCATTCCCATTTCGAGTCTCCGTAGCGAGTCGCTGTGGGTTCACCCTGACATATATAGCATTAAACAGCTGACAGGAACGAAATTAACCGTTCCAGGAACAATATTTTTTTGTTCTAACCGGTTCGGGAACGTCAATTTATTGGTGGAACTCAGAACCAGAAACGTTATAATTCTGTTTCTGTTCAGAACGAACCGAATGGAAAAAAATATTGGTTCAAAGCCGTGCATGGATGGGCTTGGTACTTGCCATTCAGATGCTGTTTTCAACAGCGTATAACTAAAAGTGGAACATACTAGACTACTTTTCTCTTTGGATATTAACTTATTAACGTATCTGTCGGAATCAGAATCCTATTTGTTTTCCATGTAGCAGATAAACACACACATGGATTTTAACCCTTTCATTCCCAGGCCTGAAACAGGCTCTCTCTTAGGTGATTTACCATGTATCACATAACCCTGGATAAAGTCTATGAAACAAAATCATAGCTATACACATTTTGGCTCCTTTTTTCAAACTAGCATAGCTATCACCCAAAAACCTTGCAGAAGAATTCTTGGCCTTTGTAGTGAAGTTTTATATTAAAAAAAAAAAAATAAACATGAAAAAAAAACACTTTTTTCCCTTGTGAATTTTATGAAATCCGCTGTAGATTTTCAAGTTTCGAACTTTTTATATGAAAACCATCCTAATTCAGTCTACATTTAAGTGGGGAAGATAAAAATGAACTAAACATTCTTCTAAAATTATATTTAAAAAATCACTATGTATTTAGTTGTGTGTGCTATGAAATGTAATGAAACTGCTTTGACTCTAAAAAACGTATTTGTTTTTATTTTTTTCATTACCTCGCGTGTGTTGAATGTACGAATGACCCAATCACTCCAACATATATATTTTCAGATAGCCTGTTTTGTGCTGAAAACAATGGTATGTAATTTGTCAAGAAAATCTCACATTTTTTTTTTTTTTAAATCAAAGTGTAAAACTTACATCACTACTTCACGTGAGAAAGCTTTGTGGTCCTACTTCCATTGCTGGCCAATCGATCTGGCTTTGTCCCAGCTGCGGGAATCCCCTCTCGCTGCACGGCCACGCTCGCCATGTTTGCCGCTCTGTTTGTTAGCGGTGAAAACAAAGTTTTGATAGCCGACCAGGGGTCCTTAAAAACGGCCATCTTTTTCCAGCAAGCCGGCGAATGGGACATGTTGACGTCACAGCTCCAGCCCCATGAAGTGACGATGGACGAGGGGCCATTTTTTCCTGTTTAGACAAACTTCTGAACTTGCTTATGAAAGAAATAAACGTGGTAAAATGTCCAGTTAAATATTGATTTTAAAAAATCTATGAAAATGAGTGGTTAAAACAGCTTTAGTATGACGTGGCGCCGTGTCATCGGGAAACCGAGTGTTAATAAAAACAAAACCTGCCATGGAAACACACAAATGTTATAAACAGAAAAGTTATGTACACAATCCTTGAGTTATGAAGTGACATTGATGTAATAAAAGTGCAGCAACATATGTGACATGTCAAACACGGTTGCGCATGATCAATGGAATTGCAGATAAAGAGTTATGTTACAGTGAAGAGTCATGAGATTTCACATAGTACGTTTTACAATTACCATCATCGGGGAAGAAAAGATATAACTTCTTGTGATCATTGATTATTTGGGTTGAGATCCTTATTGATCATTGATCATTGTTGTGTTCTAGGATTGCCCAAGCCACCAGTCACGTGTGTTCGATGCAGGGCCATGTTCCTGACCCGGCCAGTGGCTTCAGTCATGCCCCAGTGTTCTGATGTGATTGAGGCTACTTCGGAAGTAGCCTCAATCACCCCAATATCCAACAATCCGCCTGGATCTGCTTCGGGCGACCTTCAGACAGTCTCACCGCTCCCCAAGAAGAAACAGGACCTGGGCTCACCCAGGCACCGTGGAGAGAAGATATGCAGAAAGCACCAGAAACCTCTGGAGATGTTCTGCAGGAGTGACAATGTCTGTGTATGCGTGCACTGCGCAGAAGCAGACCACAAAAAACATGAAGTTGTTCCTGCAAATGAAGAGCATGCCGTGAAGAAAGCCTTGCTGGAGAAGATGATCAGAGAAGATAAAGAGCAGTTTCTGGACAGAGAGAAGAGCACTCAGACAACCAAGGCTGCAATCCAACACGGTCTGCATGAAACAAACCGAACGCATACCGATGTTAACGTTGTCGCAAACACGCTGATGAGTTGCGTTAGCAAGTGGCAGGAGGACTGTCAGCAGACATTGGAAGCCACCAAGAATGAGTACGAAGGTCTCGCCGGAGAGCTGGATAAGGAAGATGAGGTACACCAGAAGAGGGCCTGGAAGATGGAGAGGCTCTTAGGAGTTGAAGACAGCAACCCCAGCCTTCTCAATAGCTTTGAATCCCTGAAGACAAGACCCACCACCAAGGACTGGACAAAAGTGGAGGTCCAGCCTCAGTCCCACAATAAGAACATGGTAGAGTTCCTGAAACAGCTGCAAAAGAGCAGCAACACAGCCATTGACGGCGAGATGAACAAGCTGCAAGTCGTTCAACTGCTTGACTTCCAACAGTATGCCGTAGACGTCACTCTGGACCCGGACACTGCAAACCCCTGGCTGGTGGTGTCGAAGAATCGGAAACGTGTACACACGGGACACGTTTGGAGAGAACTTCCGGAGAACCGGAGAAGATTCATGAAATACATCAATGTCATGGGCACGCAAGGCTTCTCCTCTGGGAGGTTCTACTTTGAGGTAGGGGTTAAGAACAAGATTGAATGGATTTTAGGGGTGGTTAAAGAGTCTGTCAATAGAACAGACATACTGGCGTGCTCTCCTGAGTCAGGCTTCTGGGTGATTTCTCTCAAAGACGGCAGAATCTTTTTTCGCGAGGCCGTGCTGGTCGTGAATCCTGCGCTCCAGAGGGTCGGTGTGTATGTTGACTATGATGCTGGCCAGATTATTTTCTATGATGTGGAAGCAAAGTTGCACATTCATTCGTGTAATAACTGCACTTTCAACGAGCAAATCTACCCGTTCCTCTGCCCAGGGCATCCGCACGGGAATAAAAACTCTGCCCCGCTCGTCATTTTGAGCACAGACACAAATATAGATCGACGAAAGACGTGCCTGGTAATGTAGACAGGGTTGGGAAGTGACGGATTACATGTAGCACCGTTACGTAATCAGATTACAAAGAACAAGTAAATGTAATTGGCTGGGTAGCGGGATTACACACAGAAAAATATATAGTCTGGCGTAGCTGGTGGAGAAGCGGCGACAGACACGCCCGCGTTCTCTCAGGCCAGAGGATAGGCTACTCACAGCGCAGACGCGCAATTCCGCATTGCGCGCGGTAGAGAAGCTCCTGTTTCCCCAAGAGCTAGGCTTTTGTCTGTGAGGCTCTGTTCGCGCCGTTACTGCCGGACAGGGACCCGTGTGCATGACCCCACATTTAGTTAGACACAGGTACCCAAGTCAACCTCACTGGAAAGAGCCGCAAGTGCTTGTCTGTCTGTATTTCTGAAATTAATCAAAGTTACATAAGTAATGTGTTATGTCACTTTTAAACTTGAGTAATGAGATTGCATTACTAATTAAACATTTTAAGAATTAATCAGAATCAGAAACACTTTGCCATATAAGCACACAAATGGAAATTGACTTGTGAATGCCTGTAAGCCTAGTTTAGTTACATAAATATATTTTTTTAGGAATACATTTTATAATTAAAAGTAATTTTTCAATCTATTTTTGTCAATGTATTTATTTACATTATATTATTTGATTATTGACATTATATTTATTTTTTTCATTGTTTTTCTACAACAATTTTACCTAACGTTTTGGTTGCAGGGTCTAAAAGCAGGGCTCCGAAACGGTTTAAGGAACGAAAACCAAAAATGAACAGAATTTTACAGAATTTTATGTGGAGCGGAAACTAATAAGGATTTCTTCAACTGTTCCGGAACAGAAACGGAACATTAGGAAATCCACAAAACCGGTTAAAAACGTTTTCCGTTCTCTATATATTTGAACATGATCAAATATATCCCAGACATGATCCTATGTCTGGGAGACTATTTCCGGTTGTGCGTCCATCCAGCTTTCACTGTCAGTCATCAAGCCCCATGCATCTGGGGCTCCATCTTGTGGACAGATGAGGAAGAGAATGTAATGGCGTTAATACAGTTACACTGAAGTTTGAAAAATCCACCAAATATATTTTGTATAAACTATAATTAAACTCAACATTGCACAATACCAGGAACTTTAACGAACAAAATTGTTGCGTTCCGAACCGGTTCAGGACCATTATTTTGGCGGCAGAATGGTTCCAAGAATGAAAACGTGCCTGAACCGTTCTGAACGGAACTTTTAAAAAAGAATTTTGTTTTCAAGCCCTGTCTAAAAGCACATCATGCGCTGCATGACAAACCACTGAAAGGGATGATGAAAAGCACATCCCTAAAATGACATACTCATGTAAAGCGCCTCCAAATGAGTCTCTATTGGAGGGTAAAGGAAGCAGAGGCAGACAAACCAAGCGAGGGCAAGACAACATCTATGAATGGTCAGGGCTCGCCCAGGACCGTAAGCAGAACAAAGCGCATGCACAGCAGAGCTACAACCAGGGATGGCAAAAGTACTCAAATTTCTTAAGTAGGAGTAAAATTGTTACCAGTGGCGCTTGCCGCCACTTCAATTGTCTGAGATTGACGGTAGGGGACGCTATGCCCATCAAAACAGACTACTTACCTGTCGAATGCAACACGGGTGAAATCTTAATCCACAATCCGGTTTAATACATTAACACCATAGCAGAACATCTTCGTCCCATGTCCAATGCACATGCACGTCCCAACCCATCAAAGCTCCGATAGAAATGCAGCAGCCGTCCACCCCAGCGCTGCGTTTCACCGTCATGTACTTCTGCTCTCAGTCTGCTGATGAAATGAGTTAGTGAGCGAACCGCACATCGTGCGGAGGCGCGCGCAAGAAATAGTTCCCTGGTTTTCCACTAATAAAACTCAATCGCAAGTGACATCCATACTCAAAATACGGAACCAGTTTGGAAGTGATTAGTGGCTTTAATCTGGTAGCTACAGTCACTCCGATGGTGATATCTCCATTCAAATCAACATCGCAATGTCCGATAGCGCTAAGACGCGCGCGCACACGCACTGGTCACTGGCAATGAATAGTTAATCTCTCCCTAATGAAGAACATGTTTCAATTAGAATGTTCCCTTTAATTTCATAACCCAATAGTCAGCGATTATTCGTCTAATCGTTGCAGCCCTTGTGCACGGTCTGCTTCAAGTGGAGATGGTGGAATGTAATGTGGATCTGGACGCATCCGGATTGAAATCAGTTCCAGGTTGTTGTTTCACTACCTCAAGGACAAGCGGTCCCGGCGTTCCACAACGCTCCCATCCCCTGCCAGCTTGGGCAATACATTATCCGTACGCTTGACCTAATTTGTTTAATAAACCGCTGGCTCTTCCAATGCTGTTGTTGTTGATCTGCTAACAGGTGATAAATCACCGCAGCTTTGGCTCGACGCGAGCTTCGCAAACGGTTAGTCTCCACGATGCTGAAGGTAACTCTAACAGCCCCGACCCGCTCTAATCAAACCCTGTGGCAGGGTCAGCACGGTTTCATTAGCGCAGTGATGTCCGCCGCCGGATCCTCCCAAATAATAATTGTCCGATAACGAGATGCTAAGATTAAACTGTTAGCGTAACGTGACCCTGCTCACCTGAACATTCATCAGACACAGCGGTAATGAGAAAAAACTGAGGATATAACATCAGGAGGTGATCATTCTCCATCAATGCTGCTGTGCTGATGCAACACTTTACTCTTCTATACTCTTCTATGACCGTCAGTCTGATGCTGCTAAGGCCTGTGCCGTAACAAGGGTTAGTACCCTGTGTTCCGAAATCAGTGTTCCAAAATCACTGTGTTCTGAAATCGCTGTGATCCGAGATCCTTCTCTTCCAAAATCCTTATCTTCTGAAATCTGTTTTGAAATCCCCATGTTCCGAAATCCTTAACTTCCGAAATCCCCATGTTCCGAAATCCTTAACTTCCGAAATCTCCATGTTCCGAAATCCTTAACTTCCGAAATCCCCATGTTCCGAAATCCTTAACTTCCGAAATCTCCATGTTCCGAAATCCTTAACTTCCGAAATCCCCATGTTCCGAAATCCTTAACTTCTGAAATTCCCATGTTCCGAATCCCATGTTCCGAAATCCTTATCTTCCGATATTGCCAAGTTCCGAAATCACCATTTTTTTGAAATCCCCATGTTCTGAAATCCCCATGTTCCGAAATACCCATGTTCCGAAACCCCCATGTTCCGAAATCCCTATGTTCTGAAATCATTATCCTCCAAAATCCTTATCTTCCGAAATCCCCATGTTCCGTAATCCCTAAGCCTAATCCTAACCCCTAGCCAAACATGCAACGACTCCTGTGACTAAACAATCTTTGCCCGTTCCAAAATCCCGATCTTCCGAAACGAAGGGCTGAACTTCAATAGATAGAGATTTCGGAAGATACAATGACTTTATAGACAAAATTGTGCAACACACACACAACATGGAAATTTCGGTCATCTGTTCACCCCCTGGTACAACCAGTAATACATCACCAAATGGCCGTTCACTTGGTCATCACTTCCAAGTAAAACAACGTGTGCCAATGAGATGCCATTGGCCATTAGGTGCCAGAAGAACTCATTCGGTCCTAGTGTGTTTCAGTCGAGCAGCATTTTGGCCGTGATCATGCTACTGTAGAACTCATGTGCAAGATACATTTTTCACTTAATTTTATATCACAAAGTTGTTTATTTTACACATTGTGTAGACATTTTGACATTTCTTGTGTGACCAGGGCTCAACGCATCCTAAGGGTTAAAAGCAGGGCTTGAAAACAAAATTATTTTTAAAACGTTCTGTTCCGAACGGTTCAGGCAGATGATCTATATTTAATGGTTTTGTTCTCAGAACCGTTCCGCCACCAAATTATGGGTCCTGAAATGGTTCGGAACTCAAACATTTTGTTCGTTCTTAAAGTTCCTTATAGTGTTAAAAGATATGTTTAGATATGGTTTATACAGAATATATTTGGTGAACTTTCAAACCTCAGAGCAACTGTATCAACATCATTACATTTTCTTCCACATCTGTCCACAAGATGGAGCCCCAGATGCATGGGGCTTGATGACTGACAGTGAAAGTGGAGGGAAATAGTCTCCTAGACATAATGTTAAAATATATAAATATATAGAGAATGGAAAAAAAACATTTTTAACCGGTTTTGTGGATTTCATAATGTTCCATTTCGGTTCCGGAACATTTGAAGAAATGTTTTGTTGTATTCGTTTCCGCTCCTCGTAAAATTACAGTAAATTCAGCTTGTTTCCGGTTTTCGTTTTTTGTTCTTGAACCGGTTCGGAGCCCTGGTTTAAAGGCAGGCTCTCCTCGCCAGTGTACTTGGGTATGAGTTTGAAAGTAACAAGGCCGGAACCGTCTGGGAGTGGACACCAACCAGGACATCATGTGGGACACCAGCCGTTGTTGTGGAATGGTTTGGTGTCTACCAACATTACAGGAAAGGACTTATTTCAAAGTCAGATATTTTACGTGCATTTTCATCAAATATTAATCAACTATTGAATTGGGATCAGTGTTTGTATAAATACAATATTACTTTGTGTGCATACATCATTCTTAAAGAATATATTCGTGATAAGTTGAACATGACTTACTTTATGAATTCCAATGTCTCCATGCAAAGCCTTGAGATGTGACTGATCTGTGGTTGGCGGTTCATACGGCGCCGCTTCATCCAGGTTGGGCCGAACCCGGTGCCGTCTCAAATCGAATTACGTCTTTGGTTTACATTGCTGTGATAGGCAGGGCTCCGAACTGGTTTAAGGAACGAAAATAAAAAACGAAAACGAGAAGAATTTTGCGGAATTTCATGTGCAGTGGAAAAGGAAACGAAAAAAGATTTCTTCAAATGTTCTGGAACAGAAACGGAACATTATGAAAATCACAAAACCGGTTAAAAACTTTTTGTTTTTTTTACATTCTCTATATATTTTAGCATATCCTATGTCTGGGAGACTATTTCCATCAACTTTCACTGTCAGTCATCAAGCCCCATGCATCTGGCGCTCCATCTTGTGGACAGACGAGGAAGCGAATGTAATGATGTTTTAAACCCAGTTTTCACATTGATACAGTTGTACTGAGGTTTGAAAGTCCACCAAAAATATTTAGCATAAAAAATATCTCAAAACTTCACTCTATAAGGAACTTTAAGAACGAACAAAATGTTTGAGTTCCGAACCGGATCAGGACCAATATTTTGGTGGTGGAACGGTTCTGAGAACGGAAACGTTAAATATAGACCTGCCTGAACCCTTCGGAACGGAACGTTTTAAAAATAATTTAGTTTTCAAGCCCTGGTGATAGGCTGAAATAAAGTGGGGTGATCTGTTGATTATCTGTGTAAATGCCATGCATGGCGCAGGGCTTGAACAAACTCAGGAGCCAGACTTCGGGTGTGTCGTCAGCACTATACCATTCTCTCATTGAGATGAAAGGACAACTCAACTCCTTTTCATTCAGTTCTGTTCAGACATTTAAACATCTCGGTGTTCAGATCACCCCACTTTATTTCAGCCTATCAGAGAAATGTAAATCAAAGACGTCATATTTTGCCTAACTTGTTAGCATAACTTTGTTGACACAACAGCATGCGCTGTTCTGGTCAGAGCGACACAGGGCAAGACGCCCCAATTCAACAACTGTACAGCACATTCTAACAGCTTAAAAACTTGCTACTTGCCATTTTCCCCTGTCTGTGTTATATCGGAGAGTCAATACATTAAAAAAACATGTCAACACGATTCCATTTCCACTATAGGTTTGCTAGGTTTGCTCTTAAGATGTGACTAAAGCCCATTTCGTGCTGCCATCAAATTACGTGGGGAACTCTGGTAATTCATATTAATTGTGGAGGACGTCTGAGTTAGGCAGAATTGGTGCCCACCCAAAAATAAATTACTTTATTATTTTGCTGTGGACACACACATATTTTATCATTTCGCAGCATTGTCGGACATTCCCAGTGCCTCTCCTATGAAAAGTTTTTAATTTTTTGATAGAATCTGTGCTCGACACTCTACGCATCACAAATGTGCTCGACACTCTACGCATCACAAATGTATGGCTAATTACGCACCAACTTTACAAGTCACTCCTCTTATTTTTCTTTTAATTTGTGACTCAATTGACATTTTGTACAAAAAATAATAAAATATTGCGCCCACCTTTTCCGGTAGTATGGCTCGTTATTCATCCGTTCATCCGTAATCCTAAACTCCCCAGATCCGCGTCAAAATACCTACGAAATGGACAGAGGGAACGTGTGAAATGCCTGCTACGTATACATAGTTTACGTGAGGTATGAATGGAATGGGTCTCAAGCAGCTCGTTGAAGTCAAGGGTCTGAAGACGTATCAACAGCCAGCATTTCTCCAATAACTCTAGTTTAACAACAGTGTACACACAACAATATTTTACCCACTTTTTTTGTTGACATGTCCGCTTCCCTCGCTCCAAAGTAATCTCCACGGTTCTCTTGTGACCTCCATTATGTGGAGTTTAGATCGACTTGGTCAGGCTGAAATCAATACATCTTCCCCTGCCGCCAAGAGATGAATGATAGACACGGTGTGGAATGTATTCTTTCACCCTGGTTTTATTTCTCTTCTTGCCAGAGATGCCAAGCAAAAAGTAAAAATACTTACATACTGTACTTAAGTCGTTTTTTCATATATCTGTACTTTTAGAAGTACTTTTTTCTCTGATGACTTTTACTTGTACTGAGTAGATTATTAACAAAAATATCTATCTTCTACACCTTACTTTTCCCAAAAAAGTCTTGTTACTGTTTTTTTGTGCACCGATGGTAGGTGGTAGGGATATGTATAGTGTGAATGAGCCAGTAGGGGGCGGTAATGATGGTAGGTGGTAGGGATATGTATAGTGTGAATGAGCCAGTAGGGGGCGGTAATGATGGTAGGTGGTAGGGATATGTATCGTGTGAATGAGCCAGTAGGGGGCGGTAATGATGGTAGGTGGTAGGGATATGTATAGTGTGAATGAGCCAGTAGGGGGCGGTAATGATGGTAGGTGGTAGGGATATGTATAGTGTGAATGAGCCAGTAGGGGGCGGTAATGATGGTAGGTGGTAGGGATATGTATAGTGTGAATGAGCCAG
>OMKY01046159.1:0-11814 GCA_900302395.1 Bregmaceros cantori | reverse complement strand
CACGCACAGACGTACACAAACACAAGACCTGACAAGGCAAACACAACGCACCCTAACACGTGCACACACACATACACACACGCGCGCGCACACACACACACACAGTCAGGCCTTGTCATCTGACAGTGAGTGATGCTGAGAGCCAGGGCAGGGTGACTGCACGGTGGGACTAAATGTCACATGGTGTGTGTGTACGTGTGTGCGCACACTGTGCAGTGAGGAGGAGTCTCTGGCTTTTACTATTTCCACCTCTGAATTCACCGGCCTGTAACTCAACAAAGGAATATGATAGAGATGCACTTCTTCAGGGTTCCTGCATGGTGTTAGAATGTCTTAAAAGTCTTACATTTTGAAATAAAAAATGTTAGGCCTTTAATGTCTTTTAAAAAGCCCCCACATTTTCATCACAGGTCTAAAATTGTATTCACTTAAGTCTTAAAAAATGACATACGTGTTACCAGTGGCGCCACTTCCACTTCCTGGGATTGACGGTACAGGGCACTATGCCCGTAAGGCGCTGGGCGCCAGTCCCAGGCAGGGAGCTACGACTAAGAGTAATGTAATGTAAACCACTAGCACCTGTAGCTTCCCTATATAGGCAGCAGGCTTCGTTTGGCTCAGCCTGCTGGCATTGTCTTGGATCCCGAGGCTGAGTATCACTCTTTAACTAATCCAATGGTTAAATAACTCTCTACCATGCGGTTATGGTTCTTGCCGAATGGCAGGTGTTAATGCTAATAGACGATCTTTTCCACACCCATCTGTTTGTGCGTTGCCCCCTCTAGCAGTTACCGTGACTTGCCACTCAAAATCCCCGTAGTCTCTTCTCCAATACCTTTATTGGAGAAGGGCCGGCTACCAATGATTATAACACTCAACATGTTGTGGCCGTCTCGAGCGACTAATACACTTGTACGAATTCTTGTGTTTCTGAGGTTAGCTGATTCGCACCGTGTCACTTCTATGGTCTCTCTGCATAGAGCTAAATTATTATCGTGAGTCTCCATTCATACTCACGTTATTCTGCCAATTTCTCTGGCGTTTTGTGAGAGTTAAACTATACTCTCCTTGGGCTTAATGCCTAGTGGGCATTGTATCCAGTTCCACCAAGCACGCACCTTTAACATGCATCCATACATCCACACTTCCATATTGCATGTCCAATGGTAGTTGTAAACAACTATCAGCAGGATCCGTAACAATACACTAGTTTGAGAAGTGTCCCAGACGAATGTTGCCTTTTTGTTTCGTCTACCGGCGGGGTGAAACATTAATAAGTTGGTTTGGTGTGTCCACTACAGCGTTCGGCAACTTTCAAGTGTTTGTCATTTTCGTTTCCGGCAACCGTTTGTCACTGCAGTAGTCACAAATCGATAGTGTAGACAGCGTGTGTTTGTGAAATGGGTAAATGTTATTTCCAGAAGAATTGGCTCGCGAGCTCAGAGCAGCTGGGCTGGCTCTTTGGATGCTGGTCTGTGCCAGGTTACACTGGATATGGAGGACAGACGGCAGGCGCGGCACAAGAGCACAGGAGAGCAAGGTTTAGGTGGGCGTGGCAATTTGGCCATCAAATGGCTTGTGATTTAACTAGGCGGCGCATATGCCGCCTAAGGAACCGAGTGGGCTGTGTGGTCGGTCATGTGTTGCAAAAGGTACATAAGATTTGTATGCTATTCTCAAATGACATGGTTTTGAGAATGAAATGTGATAATTATTTTTGGATGGTCTTGTAGTTGGTCCAAAATTATTTCCAAAAGGGTCTAAATTTTAACTTGGTGATTCCTGCAAGAGCCCTGCTTCTTCTTTGGAGCTGCAGTAGCGTTGTCAAAATTATACTTATATAACATTAAAAGTGCTGAAAGAAAATTCAAATGTTAATTGTGTGGCACATGAAGGAAAACGACCCAAGGACTCTAAGGGTTAATAAGCTATTTCTTTAATTTTCTATACAATCAACATTATTGCATCATGCATATTTAGCATAATATGAACTTGGTTTTATCACATTCTAATGCCCTCGTATTTGGCACCCAAACAGTTAAATTCAGCTATTTTTTTTGTTTTTTACTCAGTCATGCAGACATTGGAATATCCAAAAGTTGTGTAGCCCTCTTATTGCATGTGTATTTGTCTTGTCTGTTTATAGGACCATTGTGTATCTGTTATGTGTGGTGTGTGGTGTGGTGTGTGTTTTGTATTAATTCATAGGCATGACTCGGGCTGTCAAATTGATGTGCTCATCAGATTCGCTATTTTTAGATAGGTAATCAAAGTCATTCGCAACACACACTAGACGCACGCACTACCGTGTGTTTCTTTATTTGTGGTTTTGTGTGTGTCTGTGTGTGTGTGTTTGCTCGTACATTGTTTTGAAAACAATAAAGACCATGAAGACAATGAATAATACATAAGGCCATGACTATCTACATGTGGATCACATTTTAATTTCATCAACAGCCATCATCATTTTCCATCACAGCTCAAGTCAGAGAAATAATCAAGTTCTTCGCTTAACACAACCAGTGTGTCTAAGACTGGAGAGGAGGAGAGGCAGAGAGAGAGGGGGGCAAGAGAGAGAGCAACAGAGAGGAAGAGAGAACAACATAGAGGAGGGACGGAGCAAATGAAGAGAGAGAGAAAGATCTGGAGACAAACGTAGAGAGTAGTTGATTGAGGGGGAGAGAGAGATGGAGAGAATGATGAAGAGAGAGAGGCGTGGCAGAGAGAGAGAGGCAGGACAGAAAGAGAGAGAGAGAGAGAGGCAGGGCAGAGAGAGAGAGAGAGGGCAGAGAGAGAGAGAGAGATGAAAAGAAAGTCATAAGGTGAGAGCATGGCTAGATTACTTTATTCCTTTACCGCCCACTACACACACATACACACACACACACACAACACACACACACCGGCTCTCTGCTGTGAGCACAATCGACTGGGACAAGTGCATGATAGATTTCCAACGTGTTGCTCGGTGTATCTCGGGGCGTTGGCAGAATTTTGAAAGACACTTCTCAAGGTCGATACGTGTCATTCCATCAGGATAGACTGACATCGGAAATAGTCTCAGTACACGCTGGGCGAGAATATGGAATATGGCCTACACCGCACTCCACAAAAAATTGTATCTCGTCACCTCCATCATGTTAAATTCAACCATAAATCGAAGCTGCATTCCTTCCAGTCCCCCCCGCAAGATATTCATGCTGTTATTTTGTATTGTGCCAAGTGTTACTTTGTAGTTTCTGGCAACTATAGCTTCAGCTGATTGACTATTCACTCAGTAAATCAACCTAAACACAAGACTCATGGTCCAAAGAGGAGGTTAGAATTAAAAACAGGAAAGGAAATTGAGAATAAATAAACAGCAGAGACAAAAAAAGGCAGATTTTCTTCCTTCATTTTATTCAATTGCTTATTGATTTTAACTCTTTCTGTGGGAACTATTTTCACACAATGTTTTAAATGTCTACCATATATTCTGTTCAAAGTATATGTAACCATGGCAGCTTGCAATACAAATAATTATACACTTTTTTTATTTAATGTGTCTGTTCTTATTTAACTTAGTTATTAAGTGATTTAAACATAGTTAATATATAACATTTTACATTTCAAAAATGTAATTTGCCATTGATTCAGTGATTCCCCCAGCAAAAGCGACAAGCTTCCTGGCTAGGAGTTTAACTGAGTACATCTCATCTATATGTTTTGTTCACTGGCACCTATGAGGTTACTGTTACCTAACGGTGAAGTGTGAATGTGTCAAAATGAGAGTGTCTTATAGACAAGTTCAGGGGGTGCTTCCGGTGTCTGAACGTCACTTCCGGTGTCATTTGCTAGGTTTGCGGTTTGCTCTTCCTCACCCAAATGCTCTCGTGCGGATCTGTGACCCACAAACCTTGGGCTTAATAATCACTTCAACTCGTTCCATTTTCTCATTCCTTTTGGAACAACTTGTAGAAACAGCCAGCCTATTGGTCCAGCAGAACATGTGACTGCTCGGTGAGTAACTTTAAGTCGGATTTTGACTGTATTTCATCAATATTTATACAAAATTATGAACGGAACGAGTGGGCTAATGGTCACAGACCGACACCTAGTGGTCGGATTTTGAATTGCCGTGCGTTTTATGTGTTTTGTGTGCTCAGACCTCGGTCCAGTACCAGAGTTGACATAGGCAACAATAAGGCACCGGAAGTGACCTGCAGAACGGCAGGACAAAATGACTCCCACCAGTGTTTCGCACGTAAACCTGTCTATAAGTCCATGTTGGCAGAAGTACATCTGCTGGCAATGCTAGATACAAAAATTGTATCTCTATAGATACACCTCACCTGGCTGGATTCCTCGGTCACACGTATGACTTTGCACTCTATATTCATACACACAACAAATTCACGGAAGGCGTGCACATTTGTTTCCTTGCTACCTGAGGGCTTGGTTGAAATGAGCGACGTGATGGAACAGGAGCATGTATGACAATGGCCGCTACCACAAGAATTTTGCTTCCGCGTCGCTTGGCAGCTAATCTCCAGCTCAGAACAATTGGTGTCTTTTTGAATTATTCATTATCATAATCCTGCTGTGGAAATGAAAAATGAAAGAAAAGAAAATAGTAAGTGTGCATGTGTATGTGTGTCGACACGTGTGCAGGCGAGTCCTGAGTGTCTGAGAAGTGGTTTTCTAGCGGTGCGCTGAGGAGGAGCATCTTTTTATTGCATCCATTATTGGCGGCAGCCTGTAAAGTACCAGGATTATTAAATGTTTTTATTGTTGAAGTGTATGTGCCGTGAGTCAGAGACTGACAATGTAAGTGTGCTTTCTTGCTTCTCTAAGTAGCTTAAATCGCAAACTTGAACACACTCTTTTACAACCTTTTTTTCCTGAGAGGCAAACAGGTTTGCTCCATACACTAGCACATGTGTTCTCATAACATTGCTCGAAAGCAGCCCTTTTGCCCCCACTGTGTATTCTGTAGCATCGTTGCTTGATGGTTTGCGTTATTGGAGTGTGAGAAACAGCAGCAATGGCAACATTTACAACACCCTATTATTTAAAAAAAATTAATAATAGACATATTTTTCGCAGATCTGTTGCAGACTGGGAGATAAATGTCTTTTCAAACGTCTTTTTCTTTTTACAGAATAAAATATGTGAAATAGTGGATGAGCTTGTGCAAGGCATCAGGTTTCTACTAAACTTAAAAATTAAATCTGTACTGATGACATATGACATATAAACTTCTCATTTTGGCCCTCATGGGTTTGTGCATTCCTATGAAGTTTAGGGGGCGTCCCAATTCTCAATTTCTTAAGGGCAAGGTCTCAACACATGTGCTGAATAGCCATAGACACCAGGTGAGGTCCGGACCTCCGTTGCTTGAGCAAAGGGAGGCATGATGGATACAGAATTCTTTGTGACAAATATTCCAATGGTAGATTTACGTCCTTTAACAGTGTGGTTGGCCACTGCACCCTGACATGTGAAGCTCTTCCCATAACTAGGGGATGACATGTGTAGTGAAGGTGACTCCTGCCATGAAAGCAAATCTTTCCACAAATGCCCAACCATACTCGAGATATTCCTGGTAACTTACTTCTTGGTCCGGTTTTGGAGCCGGGGCTCCAGCCGTGGCTAAAACACATCGCTCTGACCTGGGGCTTTGCTGATAGCCGTGCCACACATCAGAACACAAATGCGGGGCTGCTTTGCTTTGTCCTGTAAAGCTAACCATGGTGCAGTCACTTTGAGGGGAATCATTGTATTATACGATCTGGTCACTTGGTGACAAAATCATGCTTGATTTGACTCTACTGTACAACATTATTTTGTAAGAATTACCCAATTTAGTTTTCTGTTCATTTGGCAACATTTTTTTGTTATTCGATACAATTTGTGTTTAATTCTGATTTTAATTTAATAAGACATTTTATAATAAATATGTGAAACATTTAGATAAAGGTAGTACAAAGTAGATCAGTAGGGTAGATTAGTGAATTGATACAACAAATACTATTCTGTATTTGCAACCTGTGGCAAGTTCAATTTAAATAGAATCCATGAGAATCTGCATTGAATAGCATGTCACATGAAGATTAAAATGTGCCATTCCAACTCTGGCTTTGAAATAGCCAGCAGATGCCAGGGTGGCATGGCAGTAATAATGGATGTCCCACTTTTTAGAAAGATACAACTCTTGCCAGTTAAAAGTAAGACACATGAGGGCTGAAATGGTGAAAAGTGCCAAAAGCTAAGGGCTAAGATGATTCCCAAGATGAGAATTGGGACACAACATGAATCATTCTTCCTGGCATTTGTTCGGATAAGAGCTGAAACACATGTTTAAATGGACAACATGTAGGCCAACCCACGACTCCTGGTGGGTCCCCTAAAGATATGCTAATATGCTGGATCCAGCATATTAGCTGATTCTACTGCTTCGTGTCATGACTTCAAGGTGTCCAACTACACTTCGAGGAATGGTATATTATATATAGTATATTAATAGACTAATTTCACAACCTGACAGATGGCATAGAATTCCCATCTCAACCAATTTAACCGGAAATAAGTAAGATTTATATTCTTTATGTTCATTGTTTAGTAATACATCTCTGTTTATTGTACTAAGCTAATATTTTTAGCCTCCAAGCATAATTTGCTACCATTATAGTACAGTCAGGCTTATGTGCATTAATCATTAACCCTATAATACATGATTTGCTCATATTACATAATTCCACTGGGTCACACCCCTTCTTTCTGGAAGGTGCTACAGGTGCCCCCTGTCTAAGAGCAGCAGAATTACAACAGTTTTGTCAGTTGTGGAGGTTTCGTCAGTTGTGGAGGTTTTCCTACTAAGGTCCGTCTAACTATCCAACACAATTAACAGTGTTATTTTCTGCAATCATATCACTTTTCTAATTTTTGTGTTCACCAGAGAGTACAATTGTGTTGCAAAATCCCTTGTCTCTTTATTGCTTGTAAAATGTGTTGTTCTTACCAAACAATTGTTTTAAAATCCATCATTTATTCAGGATCATCAGCGCCATCAACAGTTGACGAACAGGGGTGACCCTCTGGCCACCTTTGAACACCAAATCTAATCCAAATGTTTAATAGAAAAAAATATGTCAGAGTAGGCTAGTCCATTCAACCAATCACAGCCTCACATATCACTGTCATTCACAAAAGCGCACGTGGGCCCATGCCTCGCCAGCACCATACTTGACCAGGGATAAGCAGTAGGGCACTGTGATCCCTGTGCAGGTATTGCTGCTGAAAAATTGGTTGCTGAACCAATTCCACATCACAAGTAAGAGGTCTTGCCAAGAAAATATCGACCAATAAAATTAATGATAATTGGGGGCGCACGGTGGCCGAGCGGTTAGAGCGCACGTCTCCCGACAGGTCAAACAGCGCCGCAGGTTCGAATCCCCTGTCCGGCATTTCTGCAATGTCTCCCCCCAACTCTTCATCCCGGTTTCCGATTAATCCTGTCGCTATCTCTCTCAATAAAGAATGAAAAACGGCGTTTGCGCCCAAAAAATAACTTAAAAAAAAAAAAAAAATGATGATAATTGAATAATGCATCTACCAAATTTTTAACATCCCTAGTTGTGATAGTCAACCCAACGCTGCATGCATGTTAAGCCCACAGTGGCAGCTGGGCTGGGCGGTGGGTGAGCTACTTTCAGAGCCACGGCAGTGACTTGGCATCAGCGCTTGTTGATGGGATGTGGCTCTGATGTGTTGATTAGCAGTGAACAGTGTAACCTCTTTCTCTGCATGACCCACTTAGTCAGAGCTTCACCCAGCGCCACGCCCACTGCGCGCACCGTGCACAGCATCAAAGAACAGGGCCGTCAAATGTAGCCAGCCTACTCTATGCTTTCATGAGGACCACCGTGGAAATCATTATATCTGCCAGCACAACCCTTGAACATGTATGTTTAACCCTTTCATCGGCAAGCATTTTGCGTATGAAGCTGCATCAAATAGTTGTTGTTTTTTTATTCTTGTTGTGATGATGGTTTTAGCACTACTTATCCCAAAACTGATGTCTCTATATGGCTAAGCCTAAGGGTGCCTTTCCATTGGAGTTCATTGACGCTTGTCTCGGGCGGCCCAAATACTCGAAATATGCAGTTGTGCCAGCGGTGTTTCAATTTGAGTTGATGCTCATGACAAGCGGCCCGCCTAGGAAGGTTGGCGCTGGATCGGATACCTCCTTTAAACGCCATAGGTATCCGAACCAACTTCCCTGGGAAGGAAAGGACAGAGGCAGAGACTCGGGGCTGAAAGAATTTAATATCGACAACGTCGTTATTCATTCTTCACAAAATGTGGCTGTGTGTGGTTTCCCGCTGGGAGGGCAGGGGAGAGCTTCACCCTACGGCTGTGCTACGGTGACTCGGCTGGCTCCTGCTGAAGCAGTCGAAGCTCGCAGCGGGAGCCAGCCGAGTGGGGCCAGGGGGGCAGTGTGTGGTCAAAGCTCACACCTGTGTGACAAGTGCCCCGCACTTCATACACACACTTCACACAGACACACACACCTCACACAAACACAAACTTTTTCAACTCCCACGTCCACCGGCGCTCGTTGCCCGCGCATGTCTGCATCAAATGACATCGGTTGGCCACCGAGTTGCGCGGCAACTGGTCGCTGGACCCACATTTTTGCGCGCGTATTAATGCCGCATCTCTTCCCATCCACTTACATGGTATTTTCGGGATTTTCGCCGCCCGTGACAAGTGTCACCGAACTCCAATGGAAAGGCACCGTAAGACTTCATTCAGTAATTATTTCCATTAATTAAACACCCCCCACCTTTTGTTTTTTTATTTTAGCTTTTTAACAGCCTCAACCACATGCTTGAAATATATGCTGTCTTCTGTCCGATGAAAGCAGGTATTACCATAGATGGCTTGATTTATTTTTTCTTGACCTCCGAAGCACAAGTTTGAGCACCAATCAGCACCACTTCAGCACCACTGTGCTGCGCAAAGAGCTAATAATTCAGCACTGCGTACTAACCATAGCCCTAACCCTAACCCCTAACCTTAACCCCTAACCACTAACCTAACCCTAACAAAATATTTGGTTTGTTTGTAACAAACCAAATATTTTGTGGGCCATCGAAACTGTGGGTGCCCCCCGGCATGAGCTAATTGTTTAGAGAGCATAGCAGGAGGAGTTGGGGCTGTCTATCAAGCGTTTAAACCATGGAGTGGGCATGACACGCAAGAGGCGGACTTGACTTTAGTGACGACTGACAAATTCTACAGATGTGTAACGTCTAATGCAATACATGCATATACGTATATATAAAAATGTATATAATATATCAATTTTGCTTTTTTGGGACAACTATTTATCATCTACCACTTATAAGTAAGGTGGAAATTGAATGTCGGACCAACGTCTATATCTCTGGAAAATGACAAAGCAGCCTAGCATCTAGTTCAGTGATGACAATGTAAGTATGTAAATGTAATCACTTGTCAGCAGTAGTATGGGATTGGCTTGGTGGTACGCGGGATTATAGACATAAAGATAAATATTTTTGCGATCTGCCGGAGGTGGGACATGAACCCAGGTCTCCAGCTTGGCAGACGGTAGGGATAACAGGCCCAAAATTAGAATCTTTCATAGGGCCCAAAATTCCTGGCGGCGTCCCTGGTTGCTACAATATAGTAGAGTGGAGGCAACTGCTACATGTTGCTGGAGGTGATCGCAGTTTGAAAGCTCATAACAGTTGTCAAACTATTATGTTACTTATAGGCTACAGAAATACACCAACATTTAATAACTTGTTCCGCTTGTCATTTCCAATAACTCAAATTTTATCCAGATCCATGCTTAACTTTTTTAGTTATCCTGCTGTCAGACAGACAAACCAACGCGACCAAAACAACCTGCTCGGCGCAGGTAATTACTAAAGCAAAATTAATGAAAAAGAAATTAATATAACCTATGACTCTTTACCTAACTAACACCAAGGAGAAAAACACCTTAGTCACAGCCTTATTTTGGCTGATTTCAAGCACATCCTGTAATAATGAATTCCCTAGCATATAGGTCAGGATGGTGGGTTGGCGCGCACGGCATTTGTCCAAAAATGTGTTTTCATCTGTAAACCGGATTGGAGTCTGATGTTTAATTGGATCTAGAAATACCCATGGAATGTAATTCATTTTGATATACAAGCTTTCCCTCCCACTCTGCTAATCTTGCTTTCTAAATTGGCCCAATACATTTTTACTGATGCTCTCTGCGTCGCATTAATTAAAAAATAAATATAAATAAATAAATAAAACAAAAAAACAGAAGTGATTATATGAATAAAAATAGGTCTTCCATAGTCATGCATAGTGATGTTCCTGGAAATGGCACCTCCTTTTAGAGAGGTGGCTCTATGCAAGCCAAACATTCTGATGTTGCAGCTGCTATTTATGCCTGTCACACCTAGCCATGTTGTTGAGACTTGTCTTTGGAAAGACACACTCTTTTGTGTGGCGCAGAATTGCGGTGATTTGAAGTGGCACCAGTTGATAATCTATCAATACGTATGATTGATGTTTCAAGGAAGTCATGTAATGATGGTCGCAACGTCAAGGCAGGAAAAGTGCTCCATTCCTGGGCTGTGAATACCTATCTTTGTAATTCATGTATAAAAGAAATATGAATATATAATACACACACATATATATATATATATATATGAATGTATGTATTATATATATGTGTATTATATATGAATATATAATACACACACACACATATATATATATATATATATATATATATATATATATATGACAATAGCACACATATATATATGTGCTATTTTATATGACAATAACTTCATATAAAATAGCATCCGTGTCCCACGGGTCCTTCAATATCACAATATAGTCATAGTCCAGTGGAGGACATACATGTCCTGGTTATATGTTTCCCAATCGAGTAATATAGGTTCGGTTTTAGGAAATCTTCCCCGCGTTTCCCCAAAGGGTTCTATAATCCCCAGTGCCATACAGAGTGGAGAATATGCATGTCATGGATCATTAAAAACTTTGGACACTGGTCACCACCCTAGTACAGTAAAATATAAAAAGGCACAGTACCATGCTTGACACTTGTCTTTGGAAAGACACACTCTTTTGAGTGGTGCAGAATTGCGGTGATTTGAAGTGGCGGCAGTTTATAATCTATCAATACGTATGATTGATGTTTCTAGGAAGTCATGTAATGATGATCTAGGCAACTAGTCAAGGCAGGAAAAGTCTACTAGTGCTCCATTCCTGGGATGTGAATACCTATCTTTGTAATTCATGTATAAAATAAATATGAATATATAATACATATATATTCATTAGTTTGAACATGTGTATATCAGGGGTTAAAATTAACTTTTTTCACAACCGTCCCGAAACCGTCCCGAAAAACATTTTGAACCGTCCCGAATCGCCCCCGAACCGTCCCAAATTTTCTGCATTTTTTTTTTTTTACATTTATTTACATATTGAGTTCTCTTACTGATAAATCGATCAAGAAGTATGAATACATAAAAGTTGTTAAAAATCTCTAAATAAAGCTGCATGGTTTTGCCCCAACATAAAAATGTTTTTTTTTCTACCTTGCAGTTTTGTGGTTGCGTTTAGTAGGGTGGACTGATTGAACATGATTTTCCATGCATTAAATAATCGTACAGACTCTTAATTGCAATGCAAATGTTGTATTAACAATCTGAGGATGTAAATACATTCCAATAAATATGAGAAACTTTGACTAATATAGTAAAAAAAAAGGTA
>OMKY01046154.1:0-13157 GCA_900302395.1 Bregmaceros cantori | reverse complement strand
GAATTCAAGCAATCGATTTAATGTGTTACATATACGTAGAATTCGTAGAGGTGTTTGTGAGTGTTTCTTATAGCTTAGGGCTAAACTAGCATCTTGGCGATCGCGCTCATATTCTTGAAAGATTCAGTGTTTAACGTTACTGGCATACAATACCTGGGCATCTGTGTGACAACTTGTTGCGTTGTCAATTCCACTTGTCTCCGCTGGGGCTGGCTGAGAGACTGTGGGAGAGGGGTCGGATGATGGCTTCAGCCAATGCAGCATCGCATCGGCAGTGCAGCAAACGGACGTGTAAATGGATGATCGGTGCTATTGCGGTTCAGCGTGAGAGGAAAAAAAAACGCGGCAAGTGATTTTTTTTTTTTTTTTCATCGTCCCGCGACTGTCCCGACTGCCGAAATCAATCATCCCTATGTTAATTAATTGCGTCCCCGGGACGACGGGCCGTCGTTAATTTTAACCCCTGCTAGTGCGTCTTGATGGATTTCCTCAATGCCATCTGCTTGTATGTGTCTGTGTACAGCTAGATTCTGACTGGAGGGAATAGTATTATTGTGTGTCCTGTATATGTTGTAAATCTACCATTTGGCTCACTGACCAGTGGACAGTATCTTAGACAATTCTAGCCACAGATGGAAACATTTCCAAGTTAGTTTTGTATCGTCTGTGACTTCAGCATCCTAGACAGCTATTGAACTGCTGATAAGTTGTCCAGTTCAGGACCCTCTTAACAGCTGAATTTACCTGAATTTGGTTGCATTTATTATGTTGTGTGTATTGAATGGGCTGTGGCTGCAGGCTTTGGTATTTTTACATTTTTGTAGGTGTATCCGTTTCTACGGTATATTGTCCACCTCTAGTTTTGGGTGTCTACCTTTTTATAGTTTCGGAGTTTATTCATGAGTGAGAGACACATATTTTATGTGTCGTGATTTCTAGGGAAGGAACAATTTCAGGGGACACATAAAATATAAATTGAAGGAATTATATCTTAGTTAATAGTTAATTAAAAGCATTGTTTCTCATTCTTTATTTGAGAGAGAATGACATGATTAAATCGGAAACTGGGATGAAGAGTCAGGGTGAGACATTGCAGAAAAGCCGGAGAGGGGATTATAATCTGCAGCGACGCTCGACCTATGATCTAGGGGACGCGCTCTATAACCACACTGCCACCACAGCTCCCTTCTGGTGGAAATATTCTTGTTTTGCCAAATCTTTCTTAGCTTTGTTTGTGCGATCCTGCTGATGGTTTGTCCAAATGTTTCAAAACGATTTTAAAGATATTAAAAAAACATGTTTAAGAACATTTAAGAACATACAAACATGAATATAAGGATTTGTTTCACCTTTTTTTACTGATACAAAGCCTCAACATTAACACTAATAAAATGTAGGGTGGTGGACTGGTTTTAACCAGTCTGACACTCTAGGGGTTAAGTAGATTGATGGCTGGGTGAACAAGGGGATGCTTGACTGGGCGACAGAGAGGCTGCACATGAGGCCAAGCACCCTGATTCAATGCTCGCTCAGGTTGGGTACCAGATAGCACTGTCGTCATTCACGACGACATCCACCCGTAACTGAGTCACTGTACTGTATATATACAGACACACACACACAGATAGGCCCAGATTGTGTGTGCTCGGGGGGAGGTAACGTTTAATGACGTGGGAAGCGGCGTGTCACATGATGCAATATAACAGATATCTTTATTGATTAGACAATATCCTTCGCAAGGCCACTTCCCTGGAGGAATGATGGGATGACAAATGCACAGTAAAAAATAAAAAAAATCTATCACCACCCAGTGGGCTTCTTCCTGCTCATGGCCCCAAATTTGCTGCCTGTGATGGCATATAATAGGTTATTGAAATCTAGATTATAATGTATTTCAGAATCGGATTGAAGTTTATTGCCATTGTCAATAATACTGATCACAGACTAGGATTTTTTCTTGGTACAGGTTAAGGCTGTACGATTTTGCCAAAAAAGAAAATCCTGATTTGTGTCTTTAAAATCTCGATTTTTGATTTTGTTTCCAATTTCTTGAAAAAAAAGGACAAAATATATCAAAAGTTCCATATTTCAAACTTTGCAAATGGTGTCCATTTTTGGAGTTAAGTATAGACACCTCACCCTTTGGCTTAGGATTAATACAATTATCAATTTATATACATTTTATTCACCTTGAAAACAGATCAGTAAAATCATTGTTATCAATGTTAAAAAGGAAATACGATTTGATGATTTAACTTTTTCAAAAATCTTCTGATGGATATTGAATGAATCTTGTTAGCGATGGAAACGTATGATCCGCTGTGGCGACCCCTGACGGGAGAGATGGACAGGATATCCTTAATATATTGGTACAAGAATAAGTTAAGAATGCGGTCAGAATATAAATTAACTTGGGTGTGCTGGGATTCAATTATAAAATAGTCTCATGGTCAGAAAAACATGCCTTCACTTTTGTCCATAATTCCTAGCACTTGGTTCTTTAACTGTTTCACTGGCAAAATCTCCCACACAAATCTCATACAGAGCTAGAACCCCTAAAGCTAATCCCTAAACCTAACCCCTAGACCTAGCCTTACCTAAAATAAAAAAAAAACATACTTTTAGGCTACAGAAATGTACCAAAATTTAATCACTTCTTTCTTTTGTCATTTCCAAAAACTGCAAAATTTCACCCAGATCCGTGCTCAACTTTTTCAGTTATTCAGGGGACAAACCAACGCGACCAAAAACATAGCCTGTTCCTCTAGCTTCTTCCCGGCGCAGGTAATAAGCCTGCCGAGACAGGACAAATTAATCATCTACACATTGCAAGTGACTAGAATGACCATTCAGTCTGGATTAAGCAGACTCGGAAAAAGGGTGACTCAAATGAAGTTATCAAATCCACTCTCCAATCTCGATTCAAGCAAGGCCCACCTTAACCAGGCGCTGATTGGACCACCTGAATTTGGGCGACTATCTAATTGGTCTGCCTGGTTTGGTCCAGGCCCTCTGGACCGTCTAGCCACGTGCGGTACGTAATCGATTTGTTGGTTCCGGCTTTCCAAATGTTAAAAGCATAATTCTTTTTCTACATTAGAACGGTCTTTTTTTATTTTAGCAGATTTGGGCTGACCGCTACGAGATCCGATTGAACCATAGTCCGTGGTGGGCTCCGGTCAAGTGTGGGAAGGGTTCCGGTGGAGAGAATGGTGTGTGCTCCCCCGCTATAATGTGTATCATTTTGGCTGTGCTGCACAACGAAACGGCCACTCGCTTGCGTGTTACACGTGCACTGCGGTGTTTTTTACATCGTTTTCTTCATGCAAGTTTGGATTTCATCTCGGGGATTAGCCCGGATGTTCATGGTGATGTGACAATGAAAAAGTGTTAAGACGTGAGGAAACATCTGATGCACACCACACGTGGATTTGTAAGATGTCCCCTCACGTCCTAAGCATACAAAGGGTTAAAAATTGTTAGCAGTAATTCAAACCCCATTTAAATGTTTTTTTCTGTTACAATAGCCTTGAAACTTAATTTCCCTGATTTCTTTCTGCTTTGCAACCTGCCCACGGCCCATGTTACCTAATGCAAATGATAACACCTTGCACGTAATTCAGCTATATATGACCATCCAGTGCCAAGATAACATCACAGCATATCACGTTCATGAGTCATGCTGAGGATGCTGCGTTGCAATTTTAAGGTCAGAAAGGCAAGCTTACCTTCTAAAAGTGATGTACTACAAAAACGTGACAAATATTTCACACACACATGCCCGGTGGTGTGATCTTCCATTTCCTCACTTTGTTCTTCACAGTGAAAATGTACTTTTTGCATCCTTCCCTTAACTACGATGTTGAGGAGTGTCGTTGGCCGAGTGGTTATGGACACCGCACCTAACGTTCCCCCATTCATATTAATGATGCTGTGTCTACCGCCGCATCTGCAGTGCTGCGAGTTCTACTCCCCTTGTCGGCTTGTCTGCAATTTCAAACCAGTAATCCTATCCAATAAAGCTCTCGAAAAGTGCAAACCTCTGCCAAGGCCGTAGGATCAATTGCTAAAGGTATTTCCCGTAGAAGTGACCTGTTCAATGATGTTTACTAACCTTAGTATGGGCCAATATGGATACCCATACATAACATAATAATTTTGTTAAGAATCCTTAAAAAAAAAAAAATCCTGGATCCGGATCATAACAAAACTGTAGTGGATTGTTCCTTGAGTAATAAGCTCTGGTAATTTCATGAAAATCTGTTCATAACTTTTTGACAAATTCTGTTCAAAGGCAAAAACAACAACAAAAACAAAAAAACAGACATACGCAATGAGAGAGAGAGAAAGAGAGAGAGACCTGCGGATCTGTCGTAAGTCAGTCTGAGTCCTCCACGGTAGCTCTACTCCCGGCTGCCATTCTGTTTTGGCAAACATGAAAAACAATGGGTGGCTTGGTAGTGAAGGTGACTCACAGCGAGAGCATTAATCCTCAGGTTAGGGAACAAGAGAAAGAGACTAGTGTGGATTTACTGTGTTATTGTTTGTACACACAACATATTGTGTTGCTTCAACTCACACTTTATGAGCTCATTTCAACATTATTGTTGTTATTATTATTATAATTAGATGGTGTTGTATTCTCTTCCTGTTTGCACGATGAGGAGGGAGTGGTTTTTATGACCTTAAACATGTTTTGGAGTTTGAGTGTTTTTTGTTGTCCCCGAAACTGATTTCTTTCAACATGGAAAGGCGTCCTTGTGCCATTCCCTTTGGTTTTTTATTTTTTTTTTCAGAATGTTGTGTTGGTAATCATTGTTCATTGTGACTTGACATTGTGCTTGCGCCAAAAAAATAACTTAATAAAAATGTAACTGCAAAGCATGTGCATAATATATGAATTATTAAGAATAACTTGTACTAGTACATGTACTTTAAATTTGTTTTGTTATGAAGAAAAAAACCTGACAAACAAACTTGTGTAGTTGGTGGAGTGGTTATAGACACCGCACCCCATTACATGTTAATGGCAGTATGTTTTATGACCAGTTCACACCAATGCAACTGTTCCGTTGCATTACTTGCAGGCAGTTGCACTCGTGTGCACTGCCATTTGCACTTGCCTGCAACTGCCGGCAGTTGCAATGTTGTGTACTGGCCTTAACACAGGGTCCGCAGTACCGCAAGTTCTTCTCCCTTTGTTGGCTTGTCTGCGATGTCTACCCCCAATCTCTTCAACCCATTTTCTGACTAATCCTATTCAATGAAGATGAAAAACCGGAAAAAATAACCTAAGAAAACAAACAAACATGCAGATGGGGGAGCGCGGTGGCCGAGCGGGTAGAGAGTGAGTCCCCCAGACAATAGGTCGAGCAGTGCCGCAGGTTCAAATCCCCTGTCCGTTTTTTCTGCAATGGCTTTGAAAGTGTCTACTTGAAACACGATTCCAAGCGGTGCCCTAAGGCTGAGCTGTGTGGTGCCATGTCCCGGGGTGAACACCAACTCTGACACCCAAGCAGAGAGTTGAATTGTCCCAGCATCGCTGACCCTTGAGACAGTGTGACATCCATCATGTTTATGGAAGACACACAGGGACACACTGGGTACACACACACACAGATGTTCACGCACGCGCAGGAACACATCGGCTCACACGCAAGCACACACAAACACACACAGTCACAGACACACTTGCACGCACAGGCTCACAAAACACACAAGATGCACCCACACAAGGAGACACTGGGTACACACAGCCACGCACACGTGTAAGCCGCGACGACGAAGTCTGGTGCAGCGGCGACGCCTGTCCCACTGTTCACCGCTCAGCGGATTAGAAAATAAAAAAAATCTTTCAACTGCTTCTGCAATAACCTTATGACACCCCTTCGTAGCTAGCCTGAAGTACACACCCCTTGTGTGTGCATGCACCTGAGGTCTTTGTGGGTGTGCACATGGTTTGTGTGTTGTTTTTTTGGGGTGTGTACATGTGTGTTTGCATATGTGTGTGTTTGCTTGCACTAGTGTATATGTTGGTATGCATATGTGCATGCCTACTTGTTTGTGTGTGTGTCTGCGTGTGTTTGTGTGAGCCATGCTAGCCTGGTGCTAGCATAGCTCAGTGTGATGGATGGAGATATGTGGAGCCAGTCAATAGCCAATCTGAGGCAGTGTCCTGATTTAAGATACAAGCGCTCAGATGTGACACACTCACCCCCGCATCGCTTTAATCACCACAGGCACCACATACAGCTACAGTGGGCCCGTTCAGGGGAAGAGCGCTGTGAGTGGTGTGTCTGCGCGTGTTTGTGTCTGTATGGTGTTTGTGCTGGGCATGTGCCCAGGAAACTTTTTCAATCCCTCATACTAATATGGATATCCTCGAATTTGTGTATCAGTCACTACTCACTTCCCAATACTGTCTAGACAGATTTTTCTAGGCCAACCGATCGCACCTGTGCCAATTGTGGTGGGGGCTGGACAATAGGACATGGAGTGTAATGGGGGGAATAGACGGATGCTGGCATGTCTGGTGTCCCTTTCCAAAGTGGTCCTGCTTTTACGGTGCGTTCAGACAGGTTGCCACGGCCTGCCTCAGATTTTAGGAAGAAAACAAAATCACATTTTCTTGGAGCCAAAAACTCAGTGGCTGTGTCTGAAATTGTTCCCTATGCCCTACTCCTTAATCCCTATAAAGTGCACTAACTTAAAGTGCATTCAACAGCAACGGCCGAGATTTCGGACACTAGCGTTAGTGCCGTCAAAATTGCACCATATATAATTATAAAATATATAAAAATATAAAATTCAACAATCTTCGCAAAAAGTCAAAAATACTTACATTTATAACTATTTGCCGTGCCAGTTTTTTGTAGTTGAACTTATTTTTTGGGCGCAAGCGCCGTTTTTTCATTCTTTTATTGAGAGAGATAGTGAAAGGATTAAATCGGAAACTGGGATGAAAAGTCGGGCCGAGACATTGCAGAAAAGCCGGAGACGGCATTTCAACCTGCGCCACTACTCAACCTATGGCTCTCTCCCCGCTCGGCCACTCCGCGCCCCCAGTTGAGGTCATTTTTTAAAAATTGCAATGCATTATGGGTTTTATTGCCCTACAAAATGGCATGCACCCTATATAGTGCACGGAAATCAGTCGACTGAAACATAGTGCACTATATTTCAGTTCACTGACACAAGTGCACCATATGAGACACGCCAGTTAGGGTAGACTTCCCTATTTGGGCCACTATGTAATGTGCAACAACTAAGCTCCAGAGGTTCTGGCTCCTCCCTAAACTGGCAGTGAAACTATGGTAATGTGGCTATCATCAAGTTCAACTATTGAACTTGATGTGCACAATTGACTGTCCCACACATTAGGAAGTTGCAAGAAATGGCCCACATTAGGGCAATCCACCCTATATAAACATGGGAGTAGGATGCCTCTGACTCCTGTGGACCAATGAGATGAATGCAGTAGCCTTAAAAAGTTTAGTAACAGGAAATAAGAATAACCATGTCTATACTCACGTCCTGTTTGGTAGGATTACACCACATGTGTAAGAGTGAATAATCTCCATAACACGCTGTAAGTTGGCAGCCCTCGGATTGCTGCTAACACAGTAAGTGACAGGGATTTAGTCAACATCCCAAACTGGTGCTTGGCACCAAGACAGGCATTGGGAGCTACAACACTGAAGAGCAATGGAGAATAGCTCATCGTTTGGAGTAAGGTTTTTGAACAGATTCACTTTCCAGTGGGGATGTCAACAATTTCATCCATAATTGATTCATTGATCAAACATTTAATCAATTTTTTTGATTAAATGTTTGATCGCAAACTGATTTTTCACCACACTTCAAATTGTAGCATCCACATGGAAGTGGATTTCAAAAGTTGCTGTAAACACGGCAGCGGATTCCTTGATTAATTATTTGCCATCGCGATGACGCCAGCCTTCAAGGTGGAAAGTCGGAACTCTGACACCTCTTCGTGCTGGCGTGTGTGTAAAGGTGAGGTAAAGAGAGAGGAGGGAAAATGTTGTATGGCCCCGTGGTGTAGTGGTTAAAGACCAAGAGGCAGCCCCCATACATCTTGTATGGGGTTGTCCACACTCGCCCACACTTCATAGACATGATGTGAATCGGAATCCTAAAGTTTGTTTAAATCGTGATCAGGAAACGACGGAGTACTGAAGAAGAATCATTTCCTTCTGCCCATAGTTGGTCCATAATATCCCATTAGCTTTACTAGCATTATGGAATGAAAACCCATACTATTATTAATACTATACATTTTTTTATAAACCAACACGACCAAAAGCATAACCTGCTCCGCCCCAACGCAGGGAATAATAGTTCCGATTTCAAAGGAAAAATGAACAGATTAATCGATTAATCGGCCATAAAAGTGACCGATTAATCGATGATCAAAATAATCGTTGTAGCAGCTCTACTATGAAGGCTCTGAAAATCGGTGGCAGATCGGTGTCACCACTCGGCTTAGAGTCTCTGTCTTCTTTAACACATGCGCCAAGTGTAAAAATAGAACATGTGATTAGAACACATTCATGCTCATTACACTTCATTTACATGCTGCCCCACGCTGGGCCGATTGGAGTAATTACATTGTCCTGCTGGTGGAGTTTACGGGGGGATTGAGAGGGACGACTCGCACAGTCCACTCGCTGAGAGAGACGTCTGCTGTGTGTGTGTGTGTGTGTGTGTGTGCACGGTGGTGGTATCATTTACTTTATCAGTGAGTAATCTGTTTGCACTAGCCTAAATTGTTGCCAGCTGACATATCATCATTCAAATCCTGTATAAATCCTATACGAGCACACACACACACACTGTCTTGCATGCTTGTGAGAATGCTCCCACAGATACACACACACACACACACACACACTCCATCACATACCCCCGTGCAGACAAACATACATACCCACACTCCGGGCACATGCGCATGCCCACACACACACACACACACACAGAAACACGCAAGGCTGTTAGCTTAATTTATGAGGTGCCGCTAATTTGGCCTAAACGTTCATTGGGAGAACTCCCTTCTCTCCTTCCATCTCTCTCTCTCTCGTTTTCCGTCTCTCTCCCCGTCTCCCGTTCCTTCTCTCTCTCACGCTCTTTCTGCTCATCAGTCACTCCCAGAGTAAATCAGTGGGGCGGTATTGCACAGCAGGCAATACAGAGAGCAGACACCTTGAGTAATATGCTGCTGTCCTTCTATCTCTCTCTCTCTCTCTCTCTCTCTCTCTCTCTCTCTCTCTCTCTCTCTCTCACCTGCTCTCTCTCTCACAGTCTCTCCATCTCTGTCCCTCTCACATCCTCGCTGTCCATCTCTCCTTATTTCTACCCCCTCGTCCCTCCCACTTCCTACCAATGTCTGTGATGTCTCTTTCTGTCTGTCTTGCTCTCTCTCTCCTCTCCTTTAGTTCACATCTGATCATCTCATTCACATTTCATTGATTCATTGTAAGATTGTGTACCCAGCAAAAGCGACAAGCTTCCCGGGCTAGAGCCCGAGAGAGATCAGAAAACTGAGACTAAGCCCAGTCCTGTCACCGCGTCCGTCAGGGCTGTTGTGGTACCAGAGTAACTGCACGGGCCGACGCATGTCTGAATCAATACCCAAAAGTGTTGGAGAGGGGCTCCCCAGCTACCAGCTACTGTCAAACTGACCGGTAGCTCCCCACGGCCTGGTCACCATTATGACATCAAGTAGATCAGAATGGTCCACACCCACACTCTGATGACTCAGAAATATACACATTTACATCCTGAAAAAACCCTAACTCCCATGTCAGTTTTTTTTTCTAGAGTTGAGAATCTAGCTCACAGGACAGTTTTTGCGTATAGAATCCAGAGGGTATAGACAGTCCGAAACCTTGTTTTCTACTAACTCGGCATACCTACAAGTATACATAGTCCAGAACATTTTTTTCTACCAATTCTCCATACATACATATATAGACTTTTATATCATGAAAACGTTTACCCTAAGACCGGCACCAAGCAATTATTACAGGCTGTATTCCTCTATCTCTCTCTCATCCTGTCTTTCTGCCGTGTTTCTTCTTGATGTATCTGTCTGTCTCACTCTCCTGTCTCTCTCTCTCTGGGTGGATTATAATTATCACATATCTGTTTGTGCTGGGTTTCACTCCTTTTGTTCTCCCCTTGGTGCTGTTCTCCCTGACCTCTTGCCCTCCCGTGCACACACACACAGGCACCGTTCAGTGTTCCCTCCGTGTATCTTCATATTATCTCCTGCATCTCGCTAGAGCCTATTACCTAATGTCTATATTCTATCCCTCCACAGTATCGTTCCCTCGTACCTAACAACATTTTATTCTAAACATATATCATTTTACAACCTTAATACATTGTGCCTATCTTTTGTTAATACTGTTGTTTATCGCAACAGTGGATCGTGACAGTTAATAGTTAAGAGACAGTTTGTAGTTAATGTTCTTTCTCCCTACCTTAATAAACTTTCATCCAACCATATTCATGACTAACATTAGAGCTGCAACCGATCAATCGATTAATCGATTATCATCGATTTCAATTGTTCCCAATGCCAGTCTCCATTCCCAGTGTCATGGCCCTAATACAATCCAGACGTACGCTTGAGTGAAAAAACGATATGTTGGAATTAACCACGGAAGAGTAGGCTGTTCCATGCCAATAATGAAGAATCTAAATGTTGGCATTGGAGTGGAGACAGAAACAGAAAAACAAGTTTGCAATATCAATATTGCAAACTTTTGATAATAATTCAAAAATCCTACACAAAATGTATAACAACATATTTGCACTAATGTGTAACTGCCCTTTTATATTCCGTAGGAATTATTAGGAAAAAAGAACAGCTTCTAATATAGAGGGAAGCATCGGTAGTGTCAAGGAAAAAAAACATTAAAATTATTTTAATTTTGTAGTTTCTCTGTCACTGAAACATGTTAGGACATGTTTATCCTTCTTTGGCATGGAAATAGTTAATCTATTTGGTAATACTCAAATAGCAGTATTTCAGTCTTTAAGACAATAATAAACATCCTTTTGTAGGAGTTGTGTGGCAAATGTTGGCAGGAAAACGGTTAATATTCTACCCTCCCATTCAACTTAATATCTCTGTCCTAGCATCATCCCTCTCTCCTCTCTGCCTCTCTCTGCTCTCTTACATTTAGTTTATATTTAGAACTGAAGACATAAGGGGATTCTGTGTGTGTGTGTGTGTGTCGATGTACGCCAACGAGTGAAACTACATGAAAGAAGCTCAGAGTCCCTGCACAGCTCTCAGATGTGGCTGATTAAAAACCTAAATCCTTGGTTTTCATCCACATTTAAACAGACACACACAGACACACACAGACACACACACACATGCAGGGACAAGTGCATACTTAAAATTATCTCCACTTCATTATCATACCTTCTTGTGTTTTTCTCAAGCACAGTGTCGTTTCAGTACTGTCTACTACCTTCTCTCTCTCTCTCTCTCTCTCTCTCTCTCTCTCTCTCTCTCTCTCTCTCTCTCTCCCCCCTCCCTCTCTCTCTCTCTCTCTCTCTCTCTTTCCTCTCTACCTTGAGGAGGAACAGCAACCACAGCACTTCGACTTCTCTCCCATACCCAGCATGCACCTGGAAGAATGTGTGCGTGCGTGTATTGTAGGCCTTCAGCTATCGAATCTGTAATTTAACTTATTCTGCCAAAATGAATTATTTCTAAAAAAAAAAAAAAAAGATAATGAGCAGTAATGCATTTTCAAGAGCAGGAGAAACAAACATAATTAATAACCACCTTAAATATTTCTGGATGAACAACACAGTTGCATAATATAAATGTGTGTTTATTTTACTCATGAAAGAGACGCAAGAAAAGTCAATCAAAGGCGTAACAATAGCGTTGTGTTATTATTTAGGATAGACAGTACAGAGCCATTAAACATGCATGTGATATGAGATGGTTGTACCAGACAGGCTTAGCAAAGTTGCTATATTTCACCCGGATGTCCATGGGTGGAGTACATGTACTCTGGTAGCGGATATGACGTGGTGTGTATAGTGTTGTTTGTGAAATGAGTTTCTGACTATTATTAGGGCACCCGCATACTTTCTGTGTACTGAAATTTCAACTCTGGATAGCACCCTATGCCCTAATACAAGTGTGCCATTAGAGACAGCGCTGTAGATCATGTGCTAACGCTGCTTAAACACTCCTGGCACTTGTTGCCTTGCATGCTGCCTTGGTCGGGCAGTCCTCCGTTAAAGGAGTTCTGTTAACCAATCAAAACAAATTAACACTAACGACAACTAATCAAAAACTGCAGGTAATTTTTTTTTTCAACTAGGCCGAGATCGAGACTGATTGAAAGTCTCAATCTCCTCTTTCTCCTCTCTTCATTCCAGTCCTCCATTAAAGGAGTTCTGTAACCAATCCCAAATGTCCTCAACTGGGCAATGAAGGTTGAAAGGTAGTTAGGTAAATAGCTGCTTTATTTCTTAAATCTAAATCTAAAAACAAAATCACTTTTGTGAAGCGCCTTGAGGCAGCTTCGGCTGTGATTTTGGCGCCATATAAAAATCTGTTGAGTTGAGAGGGCACATGCATAGGATGCATAGGATCTTCTTTTGAAGTTATTTTTGGCCTCAAGTGCCGATATTCTTTTTTTATTGAGAGATGACGACAGGATTAAAAACAACATAAAACAATGCCGATCAATCGATGATTAAATTAATTGGTTAGTTGAAATTATGAAATTATAGTTGAATTAAAAACATGTATTGTTATCCTCACTAATAAATTGTTGTTATTGTTGTAAGTGAAGGCTGGAGCCCCAGCATTGTCTGAGTCTATGTGTGCGTGGTTCTCTCTGTCTCTCCCACCTCTCCAAGCTGTTCTGCTCCCGAGCCCAATCATCTGGGATTACCTGTCGTACATGCCAGACTATTTATAGATTACACCTTTTCACTGCACACCTCTTTCTTTCCACCTCTCCATCCACACCTCCCTGCCCACTTTAATACCTCTCCATCCCCTGCCTCTCTCTCTCTCTCTCTCTCTCTCTCTCTCTCTCTCTCTCTCTCTCTCTCTCTCTCTCTCTATGCCCCTCTCTCTCTCTCTCTCTATGCCC
>OMKY01046149.1:0-10095 GCA_900302395.1 Bregmaceros cantori | reverse complement strand
GGGGGGGAATCGCGCATAACTGGCGAGGTGCAGAGGGGTCTCTGAACCGCCAGCGCCTGGAAAAACATCTTCGGCACCCCGGGACTTCTGTCCGCTTCGCCTTCCCCGGACCCTGGCTCGACGGGGTACCGTCGGCACGGAAACGGGCGTTTGCAACGTGCGTGCGGCTTCACCTGGAACCAACATCAACGGGGCAGCACTGGCGAGACAGGCTCCGCTGCGGGGCGCAAAGTAGAGATCCGAGTGTGGCGAGTGTCCTCCGAGTGGCATCAGACGCCGGTAGCTGGCTCCGCGCCCGGGAGAGCATGTTCTCGCTCTGGGAAACTTCCAAGAGCGGTCGAGGGTCACCATTGTAGAGGTAGGTGTGTAATGAGGAAACCAGCCTCTAACATAATGCTCCTTTATTGTCGACAGACAACACAGAAAGAGAATGAACACTGGAATCCCGTGTCTCTTAAGCCGACAGCGGTTGGGGTGTGTACATGAGATCACAATGTTGTTACAAGTGCAGACACAGCAGTTAGAACAAGCCAAATTTGGGCGTGCATGTGGTGGTCATAGAATGCCAGTGTCGACGTGTGTATGAAATTTCCCCAAGAAATGCAAACTGCTACACAGTTTTAATTAGTGTTGCACGATAATGAAAATTTGAATGAATGAATGAATTTGAACATGTCAAATTAGAGACATTTGAAACATAATATACAAAAATAAAAAAGATACACAAAGCAAATCCAACCAGCAAAGCTGTGGGTCAAAATCAGAATGAGAAGTATATCTCTAAGTGAAGAGTAGAACACACAATTCTAATTAATTTGAGGGTCTGCACATGTTCAAAAGGAGCAGGAAGAAGTCAAGACTTTTCCTACCCCTACCGAGGCGCTGCGCATATGCACCTATTACTTTAAGTTATTTTATATTTGTATTGGATGTTATCTACATTACATTTGCTAAGTACATTGGCAAATAAACATAATATCCAACCGATAACCGATAATTTCCTGCTTCTCAGGGCCGATAACCGATACTTTTATAATTTGACCTATCTATAACAATAATAAAGTAAATAAACAACAACTTTGTGACACTGTTAGACTTAGCATGCTGACAGGGCTAACATAAACGCACTGTTTTAAATCTGCCTAGTGGAGCGTGGAGACTGTTTTAAACCCGCCGAGTGGAGAATGGAAACCACCCCGGTCGGGATATGCACTGTTTTAAACCCACCGAGTGGAGTAAGATATGAGGTTACTCATGTTGAAGCTTGACAACCTTTTTCCTTTGCAAAAGCATTGTTCTCTTCCGCCACCGTAAAGACCATACAGGGGTTTGTTTACAAGTGACCAGACTGTATGCTAGTCACTCATTGGCCGCATGCATATCACGTACCACTGCACGATGATGTTGTGTCGTCAATTGCTAGACTCGCTACATTTGAATGCAGTTTCCGCGTGCAGTGTTTTCATTAAATTATCAGATCAAAAATACTCTGTGGAGTATGTGCTGAACGCTTTGCATTGGGGAAAAACATTATGGTTTCTTCATAATTACAATGTCTTGAAAACTCTACGAGGGGACACCCCTATGTTCCGAAATCGCTATTAAATCGCTATTTCAGAAAAATTACGAGTCGTTTAGGGGTTAGGGTAGGGGTTAGGATTAGGGGTAAACCCCCAACACCCATACTCGACTGAAAGTAGGGATTTCGGAACATAGGGATTCGGAACTGAAACATCTCTGCAAAAATTCACCACGGCACACAAATATCGTACAAGTTGGCCTGTTTACTTTATGGCGTCCATGAGCTCTAAATAGTAATTTCCCGTGCAGTTTCTTGCTCCATGTTTTAATTAACAGCTCAACAGATTGGTTTCATTACTAAGTAATGAGTCACGCAGGCTTCAGTGAAAATGAAATGGTTGCAGAGGAAAAAATGGAAATTATTCTAAAGCACCATATTGTTTCTTAGATGGACTTTTATAACCATTGTGTGGTCTTCACACAATTTATGCTTTTAATATTCCTGTGTAATGATTTGGGAAATGTTGGCTTTGGATTAAAAATACAAAAGTACAGAGCCATTTTCTCTGCAAGCTAATTGTAAGCCTTAAACTAATTGAATAGGTTATTTGTGCCAGTGCGTGTCATTTAGCCGCACGAACCAGGAGGTGCTCGCACAGTTTACACCGTATTCACCCAAGTCGGGTGAACGAATGTATGATGATCTGTGTCCGAATGAACATGAGCGGGCACGTTATCACGGTGGCTTCGAGCTGGCTTGCACATGGACATGGAATATAAAGAGACAATGGGACATCAACACTTGATATTGATGACTGGCGGTATTATTATTATTATTCGCTCAGCGGTATTCGACACTAGCCGAGAGTGCAAGTGAGCAAAGCGTGTTTATTTGATTTCCTGCTCAAAACTCATGGCATTTTTAATTGTGCTCGTATTTGCCAGCTCTATAATGATACATATTTCGCCCAAGTGCACTCCTAGCGCTGTCAAAATTGCTTTATATATGCCCTCGCGTAAATGGAGCCACCATCACAGGCAAGTCTGTCCAAGTGTAAAAAAATGTACTAGAGTAAAATAAAATAAAAATTACACATTTCAAAAACTACTCGGAAAATTACAAATGACTCATAAAAAGTAATTAATTACAAGTAACGTGAGTAAATGTAATTTGTTACTTTCCACCACTGGGTAAAACTAGGGTGGAACACGTAGTTTTTTTGTTTTGTTTTTTAAAGTCAATCAAATCGTGTTATTCAGTCACAGCACAGCACGCTGTGTGCGATACGTGGACGATTCTGGTTTGTCAGGCTAGATAACTGTCAGGCAGATTACTACAAAATCTGAGAAAGTATCTCACAACCTGCGCTAAAAAAATAAATAAAAACATGGAAATGAATAATGAACCTTTTTTAAATCAATTTTCCCACATTGGAATGTTGTGCTGTCCAGGCCCTGTAGCCAGCGAGAGAGACCGATAGTAATGCGAGACGCCTCAGTGGATAATTAACAATTCACATCTTTACGCATGAGACCACTGCAAAGTCATCCACGTACACACATCCACACACACGTCGACCTAGCCTTGCTATTCTGGGTGCTGTGGGCAAATGCCATCCCTCTATCCCGATAATCACACATAACTGAACATAAATTGTCAGCAGGCCTTAATCTGCGTCCAAGAGAATGGCCTTGAGAAGCGATGGTCCAAACTCATAAACAAAAGCTATCCAGCAGTCTGGGTGAGGCATCTAGGCTGGGAGTCAAAACATTGGGGCGATAACTAGCTTGGCATCGGCAGGGAAATGCACCCACCGGAGCCCGGGCATCGGTGTGTGAACCATAGAATTGGTCAATTCGCTCAAAGCGTGGCCAACCAAGTCGTAGGTCGGTAGCGGTGCTGGACTGGCTGTAGGACACACTGGGCATTTGCCCGGTGTCCTGAGGGCTTACAGTGGCCTGGCAGGCCTGCAGATTTACGTAATATTCATGATTTGATTGTGGCCTGGACCAATGAGGTGAGGTTCGGGCTTTTGTTTTTTGTACATTTTTATTTAGGTGCCGGCCAATCAACCCTCAATTTCGGCCCGAGATTGAGTCTTAATTATAATCGCATCTGCTGGTGGCCTGATCTTACAAGCCTTACAAGTCGTCTGACCTTATTACTTAAATGTATGTCTATTATCTTCATCTAGCCAAGATTGAGACTGATTGAAAATCTCAATCTCCTCTTTCCTCCAGTCCTCTGTTAAAGGAGTACTGTTAGTCAAGAGAATTAACATCAACAACAAATAATCTGAACCAGCAGCTATTTCCACAAATGGCAAAAGTACCTAGATTTCTCACTTGAGTAAGAGTAAAATACATTTGTTAAAAAAATCACTCGAGTAAGACTGTACTGAGATGTACTGATCCAAATGTCTACTCGAGTAGAGTAAAAAGTAGGGGCTCAGAAATGTACTCAAAAAGTACTTCTGAAAGTTAAAAGTACATGCTGTAAAATGTACTCAAAAGTACTTTTGAAAGTAAAAAGTAATTTAAAAAAGGGAATAAAATGAATAATAAATTTCAGCTTGAATAAATTACAAAAGAACCTAGCCTTACCTACTTGACTTAAGGTTCATCCGTAGAATATACAGTATATGGGTTCATCCCACTGCCTGACATTTGAAACATCTGAAACATCCTAAAATCAAGCTCATAGGCTCTTAATAGCACAAGGAACTAGTAACTGAGGGTTTACACAATTACACCGCATCACTCCACTCATTTTTATTATTATTTTTTTAATTTTAATGAAACAGTTGCACACATTTCTGCATACCTTAGACAACCAACCAGACAAGGTGGTATAATTGTTTCACCAACACTTCAGTGTCCCGAGAAAAAAAAAGAAATAAATATGAAATTAAAAAAATATATAAAAGTTGTAGTGTGAATGCCTTAACACTAGATGCCCCCCCCCCCAAAAAAGAATACATCTAAAATAAAAATATAAAAGGTACACTGTGAATGCCTCAACACTATAGAGGCACAACCAGACTACCTGGTATAAACTTGTGCATGTAAACGTTCCTCATGTGCCATAACATTTTACAGGCGAAAGACACTCAAGACTATATGAAAACATATTAATTGGTACAAATGCCAACACTGCTGCCAAATGTCTGAATAAAATTGCATATGTAAATATAATGTTAAACTGTGCAGTCAGTAAGCGTAACAGAGTATAACTAGCTAGGTCTAACGATTATTTCAATAGTCGATTAATCGGCTAGATATTTTTAGTTTTGAAAAATTCCCAAATATTTACATTTTTGCAACCTAATTAACCAAATTAAATCTTGTCAACTTGAAACATATTACATTTTTTGGTGTTTAGCAGACACATGTACAACAATTAAGTAAATTACTTTGACATAAACACAATGCAATTAATTTATGCGCTTATATTTTGCTGTTTTCTTCATATTCATATTTTTTATCACTAATGTTGAATAGTTTTAATGAAGCAATGTCACATTTGTGTAGATCAAAAAAACTACTGACAGTAACAATGATTCAACTCCTCGGTGCTTAATTGATTACTGCATTAGTTGTCGATTTCACAATCGATTAATCGACTAATCCCTATAGCTATAACGTACTTTTGAAGAGCAAAACAATTGCCTGCTCAGGTAAACTTCCTAGTCCCTCCATCCTTTCTATATTGGTCTAACGTGAAGGTATTATAAGCTAGCAAAACATTTTGTTCAGCTTCATGAGGAGCAGGTTCCTGAGGTTTTCCAACAGGAGCATAGCCCTCTTGGGTCTAAAGATCATCCCTGCAGTGCTAAAAAGCCTCTCGCATGCAGCAGGCAGGGAGTGGTGTGTTGAGCTTAACACTTAGAGACCTAGCATTTTTTCCTGTTTGTGAACTCACCATAAATAACCGTGGATCTACCCTATAGTCAAAAGATAGTCATTGCTATACACATCTTGGCTCCTTTTTTCCAAACCACCTTAGCTACCATCCTAGACAGTTGAAATATTTGAGTGCAATAATCCCCTCGAACTTCAAAAAAAAAAGTGTCCCCAAAAGATAATTGCAAAATTTATGGAACCATGGCTTCTGGTGGAAATTTTGAACTTTTTATATGAATCTAAGCTAAGTTCATCCTACTTTTATTTGGGGATGATACAAAATAAAGAAAATTAAACATCATCTTTATGTATTTTAATTTTGTTTGGTTGTATTATTATTAATTATTCTTTTTTTTTTTTTTTAACTAACTAAACAATCTTCTAACATTCTAAAAAATATTCAGTATGTTCACGGATGTGTTGGCTACTACTGAATTTGGTTTAAACAGACACACAAACATCGTATCTTCAAAGGGCGATGTTTTTTGAAATTGCTAACCGACTGGGAGGCACTAAAATCAACGCTGTTTTCACCCACTTACACAACCCATAACTTATTTTCTGGTGAATAGTTTTGAACGAATTTTCAGTATGTTGAAGCGAAGGCCGTGTGGCCAAAGAAGGTATTGTAGCCGGCCCACATATTTTTCAATATATGCGTCACTGTTTCTACAGCGCAGAGAGCCGGTGGAGGGGGTTATTTCAATCACAAAAAATGACAAACACATCACAAAAATATTTCAGTAGTCTAGGGTGGTAGCTAAGGTGGTTTGAAAAAAGGAGCCAAAATGTGTATAGCAATGACTATCTTTTATAGGGTAGATCCATGGTTATTTTATGGTGAGGTCACAAACGGAGGAAAAGATATGAGGTCTCTAAGGGTTAAGAGACAAGTGGCACACCGATGGAAATGTTTTCAAGATGTCCATCGTATAATTTGGACTGGCCAGGTAAGCCTCTAGTTGCTTGGTGTTGTCATCCCATGGATGGGCCTGCTCGATTGTTGAGAAGAAGTCCTCCTCTGATGATGATCGAGGATCAGCTGACTCGGGTGCATCAATCTGTTCCTTCAGGTGGTTTCTGATGTAGTCAAGGCCTGAAAATATACAGAAGCAAATGAAGATACCAAATTAGCATATAGGAAGAGGATGGGCAGAGGGAGGAGCAACAATCAAGGGAGGGAGAGGAAAAATTAGTTGGCGACAGGGGACAATCCACTTTATTTTTTTTTTATTTGTATTTATTATTATTATTATTATTTTTTTTAATAGAATTTTTCATTTAGCCATACACAAATGAGGACATACAAGAAATAAAATAAAACGTAAATTAGAATAAACACAAAACAAGAACAAAAAAACCCAACATAAAATATGTAATCGCTGTCAAGCCTCAAATCCCTCCAGTTTCCACACTTGTTCACGTTGTGGTGATCGTCACATCCTCCTGTTGTGGGTATCTGAATTTCAGCCAAGCCCTCCATCTTGAGTCGAACATTGCACTTTGGATTCTTATTCTGCGAGTTATTTTTTTCCATCATGTTCAGTTCGTCCACAGCACGTATCCCCTGGTCCAGCCCAGGTGGTTCTACTGTATACCAATTTCTCGTAATTAATTTCCTGGCTGCAGTCATTAATATTTTAATTATATATCTGTCTTCTCTTTGTATTGAGTCTGGATCTAGATTTCCCAGATAGAGTGTTTTGCAGAGGGTAGCCTATTATTTTAGTCATTGTTCACCAGATTGTGTCCCAAAATTCTTTTATTTTGGGACAAGCCCAAAATATGTGTGTGTGGTCTGCATCTAGGCACCACACTTCCTCCAGCATTGTTGTTGGGACCCAACCATTTGTGCTCTTACTTTAGGTGTTATGAAAAATCTGATTGCGTTTTTCCAATTGAACTCCCTCCATCCCCTTGAGCTTGTGGAGGCGTGCTGTCTTACATATATTTCTCCATTCATCATCTGTGATAGGTTCATTGAATTCAGGTTCATTCAATTCTTCTTCCCATTTAGTTTTAACATAAGCAGTCGAGTGGTCCCTTGATGACATCAGTGCGTTACAGAGCATTGATACAGTTTTCCGTTTCCCACCTCCCTCATAAGCTTCCTGGAAAATGTTTACAATGTCATGACTAGAATCAGTCTTAATTTCCTTCTCAAAGTAGTGCTTCAGCTGTAAATAACGATATCTGTCTGTATTGGCCAAACCATATTTCGCCATCAACTTTTGGAAATCAAGCAGATTGCCCCCCTTCATGATAGTGCACATGGCTGTGATTCCTTTTGTTGCCCATCCAGAGAAACTTCGGTCATTTCTGCCTGGTGCAAATCTATCATCCTCTGCAAACCAACTCAATGTTCTAGTTCGTCTTTCCAATTTATGCTTATCTACTATTGAGTTCCAGATCTCCAGCGTATTCTTGGACACCCCGTCCAGTTGGCCTACAATTCTTTTTAACAATTTTTTATCTGTTAATAAATTACGCGTTTCAAATGTAGTCATTTCTATTTCTATTGTCTTCCATTTCGAGTAGTATTCATTGTTACACCAAAGGACTAATGGTCTGGTTTGTGCAGCGTGGAAATACTTTCTTAGGCTAGGCCATGCTAGCCCGCCACTGTCCCTCGCTAGTTGTAACGTTTTGTACATGATCCTGGGTTTTTTCCCCTTCCATATGAATCTGGAGATCCATTTGTCCCACTCAGCAAATTGTTCTGAAGATATTGGAACAGGTATCGACTGGAATAGGTATAGAAGTCTTGGCAAGATATTCATCTTGATTGCTTCAATTCTAGAGCCAAAATCCAGGATTATGGGGGACCATCTATCTAGATCTTTTATAATTTCCCTATTTAGCTTGTTATAATTTGCTTCAAATACTTCCTCCAGCGTTTTTGTTAGATAAATACCCAGGTATTTGATTGAGGTCATATTTTGTAAAAATGTTTGTAATTTTCTTGAATCATTTGTGAGGGTGAATAATTAACTGGCAAGACCTGTGTTTTTGATACGTTGATTTTATATCTCGAATACTCCACGTATTCTTTCAACCCGCTCATCCTTCTCGGAAAACTCTCATTGGGATTACTCAAGTAGAGCATCACGTCATCCGCAAAAAGGCCTATTTAGTGTTCATCTCTATTAAATGTAATCCCCTCAATGTTAGTGTCTTGTTTTATAAGTGTGTGCCAATGGTTCAATAAATAAGGCAAAAGTACTCGGGCTCAGACAACACCCCTGGCGAGTCCCTCTATGTAAACGGAAGGAACTTGATACACTCCCATTTATTTTAATCCTAGCGGATGGTTCTTGGTAAATCGCTTTAATGCATCTCAGTGACTCTTCATTAAAGCCAAACTTTTCTAGGATTTTGAATAGGAATTCCCAATTCACACTGTCAAATGCTTTTTCTGCAGCTATACTGACTAGGACTGCTTTGTCATGGTCAATTTGAATTTTTTTCTATAATATGTAGGCTTCTTCTTACATTATCCTGCATCTCAGTGTCGGAGACTTACCGCTTCTGTAGTTCTGTGGCGATCTGTGTTCACCCCGTAGCCCGGGGGTAGGGGGGGAACCGAGATGCTCATCTACCATCGTACAAGTCAATCATTTCAAAACTCCAAGCAGTTAGGATCCATCGACAGACATCCGAAAACGATAATCGTCGCATGCGGCCAGGGTTTTTTGCCATTCGTCATCCAAGTCTCTCATATCAATTGCTGTGTTTACATGCAATATAGAAGCTGTCGCGCCACACTAAAGCGACTGTGGCTGTGTGTCATGCCTAGATAGAAACAAGGCGGGTGTCCTGGCCGCCATCTTTGATAGGATCAGGCCAATTTTTAAACATGACTTTCAGCGACTGTTTTTAAAATGTATTCTATACTAACGCACCGGGGGGGAAAAGTCTCCTTCCGAGTGCTGTTTACTTGCAATATCACGTCACACTAGCGCAACGGCGGCTGTGTGTTATGCGCGTATACAAACTAGGCAAGTCTCCGTTGGGCCACCAATTAAATCGGGGACGGTGTTATGTTGGTTGAAAACCATAAAAGTATGAAGACACGGAGAGCCGATGTGTACGTGACCTTGCTGTAGTTTAATCTGAACCCGAACCCGCGCGCGCATCCCTGTGACGTCACTGACTTTGCACAGGGACTTGCAACGCACATCAATGCAATGCAATGGTCATACATAACAGACGGGACTCCGTTCAATTAGCTAGCGGCTAATAAAATTAGTACAATAGTCTGAAATTAAATGCTGTTATTGGCCATATCTACAGCTGCATATTGGAGTAATAATAATGATGACGATAATAATAATAATAATGGGCAGAATAAAAAAAATGATAATAAGAATATATTGTAATATAAGCTGTCAAAGTCAAGTCAAAGTTAATTTATTGTCAAATGTGCAGTTCATATGACACAACACAAATGAAATTTCTGCCCTCTCCGACCTCCCCGGTGCACTAGATAAACAGATAAAAACAAAACATATTAAAAACATGGATTAAAACAACATAAAAAAGTGCTTGTCCAGTGTTGTGTAAAACACTGCATTAAAAGTGCTTTGGGCAAGTCAATGTTGCTGGGGGTTAATTGGGGGCAGGGCAGGTAGAGAGTTGAGTGCCCTCACTGCCTGGTGGACGCAACTGTCT
>OMKY01046148.1:0-17217 GCA_900302395.1 Bregmaceros cantori | reverse complement strand
GTGCCAGACGTGGCCCGTTTACGGGCTGACCAATGGAATTATTTGTGGGCGGAGTTGGTATGGGCGACACGAGACGTGGGCAGAGTGTGGGTGTCTCCACGCCGCTTGTCCCACCCACTGCACTGTGTCTAGATAACACAATTTGATTAGATAACACACTTTATTACATGTTTTTCGACCCTGTTTTTACCAGACCCAATGATGTACTGTCTAGCAGCGTGCGATGTGTGGACGATTTGTTGGTTCTGGCTCGCCAGGCTATGCATTCAGGATGATAAGTCTCGTTTCCCATTTGTGATCAATAAAGTATTCTGATTCTGAACTCTGTATGAATGTATGCACACATACAGTGCCGCAATAGATTAAAATTGGTGGTTTTGAAGTGCTCAATAATCACAAGTCTGGAAGCTGGAAGAAGCTTGACACACATGAGTATGAGTATTGTTAATAACCACCCTTGTTTTGGAAACACGGGTCACTTCCTTCATGGGTTGTCCATCAGTTTGTGTTAAACCAGATCACTGAGTAAGTCGCCTTTAGTGATCGAGCTATGTTTGATGTCAGCTCCATTGTGCACGTCCACATCTCCGGAAATGTAATCTCTATGAGTGAAAGGTTTTAAAGCCTCTGCAGGTCATCTCTCTATTTCTCAAGCCTCTGTCTTTTTTTTTTCACAGAGCCTTTTTTTTCTATCTTTCTTCTTCTCTAATCCATCTGTCTGTCTCTGTCCCCCCCGTCCCCTGTGCTTAATTAAAGACCAAATCCAGCTTTAGATATTAGTCATAGTCCAGTTGGTCTTTGCATGGAGGTTCACTCCAGTCCACTGGAACCGGGTGACGCATCTCTCAGACAAAAGCCCAACCACAGTACCACAGTGATGTAGTAAGCAGCATTTAATGTGATGTTGAAGGAGACATTCAATATTTCAACAATAGTACCTTATTTCTAGTATTAATGTACATAACATAGCAGCCATTTACTAGCCTGGCGGGCCAGAACCAACACATCCATCTGACACTGCTAAACGTTGCATTGGGTCTGGGAAAATCAGGCACGTATCGTGCGACCAATCTGTAGCTGTTATGGCCGACGAAAGACGTGGGTGGAGTTTGGTATAGATGACATGAGATGTGGGCGGAGTTTGATTGTCACGCCTGCACAACGCTTGTCCCATCTACTGCGCTGTGATTGGATAACACAAGTTTTTGGACCCTGGTTTTACCAGATCCAATGAACGTTCTAATTTCTTGCGATGCGTGGACGATTCATTGGTCCTGGCTCGCCAGGCTAGCAGTTTACTCGTGCAGTGTGAATCATTTGCGCACTGGGTTTAAAGAAACAACGTTGAAATGTGTCTTCTGATTCACACCAAGTGCACGGGCAAAACGATCAACACACAAGTAGGTTTGGAATGTTGATGGAACAAAATTGCAGATCAAACACGTGGCTGTCGTGACCAGCAAGGGGAATGGTAAAGCCACGGAAACATGGCAAAGTATGAAAGCTGAAAACATGCAGGCAGATTCAGGTATGAGTAACCTGGCCGCTAGGCATAAGTTACATGGGACCAGTCTAGCATGAGCGCTGCTTTTTAAATAGACTGGAGAGGTAGCTGATTCGCCCTCACCCATTCCGGAGCGTGTGCGGGAAAAGTCCTGGAACTGAATATGGACCAGGCGGGCGTGTACCTGTGAGTGATCAGAGTCAACCATGGCAACTATTCTGTGCCTCCCTGACTCTTCATGCCTCTACACCCCCACCTACACCTCTACTTACCTCATCTCTCCCTCCACAGACGCCCCAGGCAGCGCGGGCACGTCTCCGAGTCCGGTCCGGAGGAGCCACCAGTCTTTGACGGAAACAGCAATATCAGCTCCAGTTCTACTTACGGGCTCCACCACGCCCCGGAAGAAACTGGGATCACAGCACCGGGGGTGGGCTCGGACACAGACGCTGAGCCTGTCGCGGTCGTTCAGCCCGGGAGACAGGAAACCCCGCGCCTTCTCGGCACCCCAGCAGCCCGCACATGCCGTCACCTGGGAGAGGAGAGGCAGTGTGGGGGACTTCCAGGAGAAAGAAGAGCAGGCTGGAGAGGCGGACTGAAATGCTAGAGAGGACATAACAAGTACTCATCACAGTTACTTGTAAAAAGTAATCCAATTACTGATTACTGACTACTCTAAAAGCAACAGTAAGTTAGATTATTGACAACTTTATTTCCAAAGTTACTAAGTTAATTTAGTTACTTTTGGTTGGTTTCCATTAACCTACAGCAGGTGCCGACTGCAAGGAAATGTCCTTTCACATGAATACAGTAAAATAAAATCTGAGGTCAGGCAATGGTTTTATTATTAAAAAAATATTAAAATGAGTGCATACTTATCATTTTCTTATTATTAAAATTAGTCCAGGAACATTAGCTAATTAAACCCCCCGAAACGCAGGTCCTCGATATAATAAGAAAAGTCCCAATATTGTCTCGGCTGATCCTTTTGACATCACAGTCAGTGGTAGTGAGTGAGGTTCAGCATGTAATATGACATCACAGTCAGATTCTTGTCAGATTTCCTCGTTGGTACACTGACTTGTGATATAGCAGCTGAGTCGGTAGTATAAATTAAGTGTTTATTGATGCCTCTAGTTTGTTTAAGGGATAACCCTTTAACAGTCGGCACTGACTTCATACCTCTAGTTAGTAGCTAAAGTTACTGTAATATGGTTACTGCTTTGTTAAAAGTAATGGGTTAGATTACTAGTTACCGGAAAAAAGGTAAGTAGCTTAGTTACTGCAACTTATAGTGACATCACTGTGGATATGTGGCTGTGTCTACAACTGACGTCACTCAACCTACTAATTGCAATAATCAAAAACAGGTCTAAAACTCTAAATGGGCCTAACCAAACTCTGCCTATAGGGGTTAGTAGAAGGTAAAAGAAGCAGTGGCAGTGAACCCAAACAATGGCACGACAACATCTACGAATGGTCAAGACATTCCCTACCGACCCTAAACAGAACCTGATCGGCACCTCTGGAAAAATATGATCCATTTTGTGGTCTGCTACAAGCGGAGATAGTATGATGTACATGACTATTGTATATGTGCATTGATTGACGATTCTATACAATTGATTGTGCATGTGTGTGTGCGTGCAAGTTTGTCTGCATTTGTGTGTTTCTGAATGTTCACAGTGTGCTTAATGGAGTGTGGTTCTGTGCGTGCTCATGTCTAATAGAAATGGACATTTTATTGCCAACATGGGCACTAATAGCCAGCCTCATTCCCAAGAACATTACATCTCCAATAGTATTATCATGACAAACTGCCAGCTGTAAGTGATGGCCAACAAATGTGGTCAGGTGAGTGAAAAAAGAAGGAATAAACCAACATGAACATATTAAATGTATTTTCATCATTTTCTGTGAGTGGACACAATGCAGACAATCCCCCGAATTCAGCATAATTAAAAAACATTTCTGCTATGATTCCTAGAGGTAATTATATGGAAATGACTACATACATACAAAATAGCTGTACATGAATGCACAGTGCATGCTTGGTGTACTGGAACTGTGCATATTCAAGCCAGCATGGTGGATTAGGAACACATGTTCCGTTACATTGATGGTTTGCACCTGATTAAGGAAAGAAATAATATTAACGGATGTACATCGAGACATCTGATAAAGCCTAACTCAGAACACACAATTTAGATCGCTATTAAAACCATCTCCTGAACGTAGTATTGTTACATCCGACTGTATGCTTACATTAAGTTAGTAATTAAGGTTTGCTTATCCGTTTCGTAAAGGACGAACTGTAGCAACCGCTTCAAATCATTGAACAGCTGGCGAGTTACTGGGACTACAGAGTTAGAAATGGAATTTGTAGCGAAGTGTGCGTTGATAAATACACACATAAACAGATATTGAAGGTAGTAATATTAAAAAAAATGGTAATCTTCAATCCTCCATTAGAAAAAAAGAATCAGAGGACATGCTGATCCTACAGTATAATATAGAAGCGCTTAAAGATGGATTGATACCATATTATACCGTATCAGATCAGGAATTATGTCAGAGCCTTGAGGGTGCTCTGGCCTTAAATAGAAGCTACACAGCAGCCAGGCAGCTTAGCATTAGCCACTAACTTGCCTACAAACAGGCAGCGCTAAGCGCCTTACAGGATAGCAGTGCCCTCTAGCAGTAGCCTCAAGAATGCAGTGCAAAACACTTGTAACAATTTCTTGGAGTCTGGCTTTGAAACGACAACAATAGTAATAGGGCATATATGTCACTGTTTGCTTCTACCCAATTAAAGGACGTCAAGTGATAGTTGTGATTTTTGTTTCACGAATAGCTTATACAAATATTCTAGATAGACTTCTATTTGGCATACTTTTTCAGAAACGGCGCATTTAGTGCATATTTAAATAAGATGACACAAGTTTTCACAACATGACAATATTGATGGCCATCATAGAAGACTATAGAACATGCCGGCCGTCAGGTAGACTTTAATGTTCTATAATTCATAATATCGATTGTCGGATATGTTGGATGCAGTGATGTTTGTTTCAAACTCGGGGATAGATACTTTTATGTTCAACATTCACTACAGTTACCACAGTTCCGGCTTGACTTCAGTTGGAGTGGGAAGAGCAATCACCAGAGCATTGGTGATTTGAATCCCAGCTCCGACAGTGTTCAGTGAAAGGCATTGAACTCCAAATTGCACTAAGTCGGTGTTGTAAAAATATATATATTTAAAACTGAATGCTCAGTAGAGAACAGATAACTGAAAACCGGCTCTGCATCTGTGTTTGCAGTGCGTGCTGAATATTTTGCACACAGTTCAAAATATCTTCAGTACCTCATTCGATGCTTGGCTCCTCTACGACATGTGAACTTCAGTTTTCTATTTTTTTATATTACATATTTTCAATTCCGCTGCAAAATAAGGTCTGCAAGCAAATTAAGCATCACCAAGTTGGTGCCATGACCTTGGCAGAGGTCACCACAACACAAAAAGAATACATCAATAATGCAATGTTGTCAAACATCACCCTAGACCTCGTGGGCGTGTGTGCGGATGATAAGGCAACAGCCGAACCCAATTCCATGCTGTGTATGTCTGCGAGGATGCAGACCGGGTTTCTCACATGCAGGCTATCACGCACCCACAGAGCTGTGGTGGTAAATGTATTGCAAGCAGTGGGCGCGCTACGCAGGGCGCGAGCGAACATGTTAACATCCACGGGCTTGGCTGAGGGTTGTGGTCAGAGAGCGATCGACCGTGGAAATGTGGTGGTACTGCACTGCGTTTTGCATCTAAATGCTACCCTACGGTGCGAATGTGCGTGTGTGTGTCAGAGAGAGAGAGGGAGACAGAGAGAGAGAAAGAGAGAGAAGGAAGTGCTTTGGCGGTTCCGGGCCTATTACTCTGCCATCAATGCAACGCATCGCATCCCATTATAACCAGCAGAGCATTGATAATACATTGAGGCCAATCTCAACACTTATGGCTGGGACGTCACTTAGAGCAATAGTGTCTGGCCAGGGAGGATGTTGGTACTAAGGGTGGAATAACACATTTGTGTGGGATGGTGGGGATGGGTCCATTACGAGGTCAGAGATTTAGAGTGGAATTGGTGACCGTGCAGTGGTTCTGGGAACAGAATTCATCATGTCTTCTTCTTCAGTGAATTTTGTCGTTCACATGATTACATGAACACATGGCAATGCCAAAGACAGGGTTCACTGTCTTAAATTCAGAAAAAAACTGGGGGCACGCGGTGGCCGAGTGGATAGAGACGACGTCCCCCAGACCATAGGTCGAGCAGTTCCGCAGGTTCAAGTCTCCCCCGACTCTTCATCCCATTGTAAAGAATGAGAAACTGTGCTTGCGCCCAAAAAATAACTTAAAAAAAGGGCTTTACATGTCTTAAAAAACACTCACAGTTTGACCATAATGTCACAATCACATTGGCTAGCTCAATATGTCTCTCAGAAAAATGTGCCCATTGCGTTCTATTGTCTGCGTGTTGAGACACTGATAACTTGGGTCAATGTGTCCAGCACTCGAAAGGTACGGGATGCAGTGTGCTCAATTCTCCAATGTGTCCAACACTGCATCCCGTACCTTTTGAGTGTTTGTCATTTGTATTCCTGGCAAGTGTATGCGACTGCCGTTAGTCAAGAGTAGATCGTGTGGACGGCGTGTTTGTGCTTGTAATTTGTAGATGTAAATGTAATTCCAGAACAATTGGCTCGGAATGTTGTTCTTTTTATGTAAGGGGCTCTTGTTGTTGGTCTAAAATATTATTATTATTATATGTCTATGCTCCTAAGTCAACTTCTGCAACCGTTTCGGCAATCATCAAACACTGTACATAAAAATGGACACCGCATTCGTTTTGATGAGTGTGCCTACTTCCGGGTTGGTATGGGCCTAAGGCTGGCGGAGCCTAGTCCTAGAAAACCAAGCCCTATGGGAATTCCAATACACATATTCCAATCTTAGCAGCCTGATTTAACCTATTTAAAGATCTTTCCTAAATTATTTATTTATTTATTTATTTTAATGTATATTGGCGGGATAATTATCGGTTAATTGTGTGAGGGGGGGGTCATAATTTCACAAACACGTCAGATTTGGCGTTAATATTTTTTATTTCAGCTCCCATAGGAGACCATTCATTCTGACTCTGTCGTTGGCGCCCCTAGCGGACAGTACCGCTGGAAGAAGTTGTGTGTATGGTGTCTCTCTCCTTGTCCCGGATATACGTGTACTTTCATCAATGGCAGCGCGCAGTTGGCGGCACAACCCAAGTTCATTCACAGCAATGGGATGACGTCATGCATGCTGCGTCTACTTCATATACAGTCTATGGTCTAACTGCATGGGTCCACTGCACGCTCCCACAGAGACCTGAACACAACTAGGCATCTCTTCTTATTGCCACTGGTGTAAGTGACTCTGGTCCACAGCAAAGTTCCTTCCTGCTGCACACCTTGCTGTTGTGTGCACGTTGCTGTTCTGAATACATTTGACTTTTATGTCCTGTAATTTAAGAATAGAACTCACCAGAAAATCATGAAATGGCATAGAAAATATAGACTAGCGCTGGGTAGGTCCATCTTTAAAAACAATTAACAGCCGACTACTAGTTTACTCACTACTTATTTTGAATGTAATTAAGTTAGATTACTTCAGTTACTTTCAGTTCACTTTAAATTAAATGAGATCTATCCACATTAGAGCAATCCACCCTGTGTTAATTGTTAAGTAAGTGATTTGGGAAAGTAACTTTAATCTGATTACTGCTTTGAAAAAAGTAATCCATTAGATTACTATTTACTCTAAATAATTTTGTAACTGTTGATTAGCATCTATAATGATGTCTGCCTATGATCTCTTCATTTCCATGGCATCATTACTGACATCGCTTAAACTGGATCATAAAAATAGAGAACAAATCATCTCAATATGTGGTGTCACCAAAGACTTATATATAGAGTAGACGCAGTGTGCACGTCATCCCATTGCTTTTTCAAATTTTGTTGTGCCCGCCGACCACGCGCTGCCATTCTTGAAAGTACCCGTATATCCAGTACTAGAAGAGAAAAAGCTATACAGTATATGAGAGAGAGACACCCCACACGCGACTTCTTCCGGTGCTAATGTCCGCTAGGGGCGCCAACGACAGAGTCAGAATGACAGGAATCCTATGGGAGCTAAAATAAAAAATATTAATGCCAAATCTGATGCGTTTGTGAAATTATGACCCCCTCACACAATGAACCGTTAATTATCCCGACAATGTACATTAAAACATCAATTAGAAACAATCTTTAAATAGGTTAAATGGCCTGCTAAAATTGGTATATTTCTATTGTAAATCCCATAGGCTCCATGCTTTTGGTAGTCGACTCTGCCCACTCGACTAGCAGAAGCAGAATGCAACGTCCATATTTATATACAGTCAATGGGTGTCACCCATAGATGTTCGTCCTGGGGAATGAGGGAGGCTTGTCATGATTCTAGCTCCAAGACATTTCCGCTTCGAGAGTTTCCCGCGCAACAGTGCATGGCACCGTGCGGGCCCATGGCAACATTCCACTCTGCTACACTATGACTATAAGATATGGAGGGGGGGAAATCTGAATAAAAGGCGACACAGAGTTGAATCTCATGCTCAGGGCAAGAGCGGGTATTAACAACATCTGGGTGGGCATGTTGTGATTTGCACATGCAAATGCTTTACTCGCACGAGGTCAAGCTTTGACAGTGATGAGAAAAGAACTCATTAATTGTTATGTTCGGTCCGGGTATGTCCAGGGGTGTTTCAACTGGGAGCGTAAACATAAAAATACACTTAATGTGTTCGGGAATTAACCTGAACAAACACATGCATCAACATTCAAATGTTTTGGAATAAAGTATAAATATGAGGATGTATGTAGGCTGTAGAGAATAAAAAGCTTTGTCAGAAGTATTCCAATGCCAACAATGCACACACTATTTGCATTGATCAATTGAGCACATTCTGGGCAACTCTGTAAGTCAATTTCCCTACTGGAGTATGTACTGTACTCCATCCATGGACAACCGGGTGAAATATAGCAACTCTGCAAAGCTCGTCTTGTACAACCATGTCTATGTATCACATGTCTCATGCTGTTTAATGGCTCTGTACTGTCTGTCCTAAAATAAAATTCATTCACTCATTCATTCATTCATTCATTTATGCAGACACTGTGCTATGCGCTGTCTTTCTTACATTCCTCCACTTAGGGGCAATTGAACCCATTGTAGTTATTTCCAGAGATTTGGCTAATGTCAATAAATTATACATCTTGGCTCACACGGTTATTACCATAATGCCCTAGCATTTGTGATGCCGAGTTTTATGGGTCTTTACAATTATATGCTCATTAGTTATTTTATCTTATTTTTGATTTTCTCCCTTCATTGTTTTTACCTTTCATTATTCCAACTTAACCTCTTTTAACCTAGTGTCTCGCTCACTGCTCTGGTCCTGACTAACAACACTTTGACAGGTGAAAAGACAGTGTAAACAGTGTTAAAAATAGACCTTTAATTATAATTAAGAGTTTTAATTAGGGGGTTGGCTCTGTGGTGCATTTGGTTAGACCGCTCCATCCATCCCTATTCAGCCTCGTGCCTTAGGTCGCATTCACACCTGCAGTCTTAAATTCGGACTATTGGACTTTTCATAAAAGTCTTAAGTTAATTTTTGGGTGAGATTGCAATGGAATTCACCTGCGCAGCAAACAGCGGACTAAACAATCACAAAAGATCAGAAGAAAAAGGTCTCGATTCGGAGTTTAGGAATTCAGGTGCGCAGCTCAACAGGTAAGAACCCGACACGGACTAAACAGCAAAGTAAACAAAAACAATCGGACGTCGCATATCTAATGAAAACATGAACACGAGCATGTTGGATATACAGTATGTATTTTTACACTAACTCGATTGACAACCCCCCCATCCCTTTTTTCTCACATAAACACAGTAAAGTCACTCAAGTTCCCCGTTTCTAGGCAAGCACATCTTCTCTTCTTCCCCTGCTAACAGTGAGTTGCAAAACAATGGCACCTATCGCTCACCTTCGGACTCCACACGTGAAAAAGAAGGTGCGCAGCTTTGGAAAGAGTGGGAACGCAGACAGAATCAATTAAAAATGCAATTGATACTGTGCTTCACTGAATGGTGCGGGCACTAGTCCCAATCTTTAGATGTGAAAGCCACCTAAGTGTCACAGCACACGCAGCTGTCATGAGATTCGTTCCCCTCACCGACATAAGTATGCTGCAGATCTGCTTCTCCGCTCTCGAATCCTCCTTCACTTTAACCCTGTCAATAAAATGGAAAAATATTGTTTATTTGAAGTATGTAATTGCAAATTACAAAAACAATGTTTGCAGTGCAAGTGAAAGTATAAGTTAAGGGCTACTAAGACCATTGACCCTGAAAATAGTATTTATCGCAGCATTCTTGTGACTAATATTAGATTAACTGAAAAGGAACGTACATACAACAGAACCTGCACACATGTATCAACATACCGTAATGATGTAATAATATAAATAGATGAAAGCAGCTTAATGTTGATACTATTCTATCTCTCCAAGGACGATGATTGCGTGTGGTAAAAAAATAAATTATTTAACACATATAGCGTTGCCAAGCTCTGCCCCTGTATCTAGGACTCCCAGACAAACCGTTACTGGTGTTCAGCACCATGGATAGCAATCACCGTGCTAACGACACATTAACGAGTTCCTACAGAGAATTTCAATTCTGTGATTGCAGAAAATCCCCCCCAAACAGGCCTGGACTGGGAGGATAAATCGGCCCGGGCATTTGTGACTTAGACCGGCCCCCATAATTAGCGGTGAACATCTGACATGAAGTTGACATAACTTATGTCTTATAAATGCACAAACGTCAAGGGGAAAACACTTTTACTCAAAACACAATGTGTGGTGACTTAAGGTTCAATTGTTTATTGGATCTAATGACCTACTTAAATACAGGCTGTCAGACTCTGAAATAAACTCAAAATATTTTTAAAATGTATTAAATAATCACTTCTTAGCTTGTGTTACGTTTCAGTGTAAGGCCTTGTACCCTCCTCCAGGGTGCAGTGGGCCCAAGTGACCACAAGAGGGGGCCCAAATAGCGCCTATCGTTTACTGTGTTAAGGCCGGCGGGTGAAATAGTGGGCTGCCGCCAACATCACTGGCACTCTAGGGGCGCCGGCCCACCGGGAAAATGCCCTGTGTGCCCTGTAGCCTGTTCGCCACTGCCCCCAAATCAAGGAGTGGGTGCCCTCATGCCCACCTCCTCCAGCCAAAAGGGAAGAGGCCACATGCTCTCAAATATCCTACACAAATATCACATTTTCAGTTGGCAAAAGTGCCGCATTCAGCCCCCGTGCCGTGAGTTGGATAGACGAGGTTACCCGTGAAATATAGGGGGCTGGCATTTTGTCTCGCCGGGATGAAACACACTTCCAGTGTCTGGATGGGTTCCATTTAATCTCACCAATTCAAAATCCGACCACTAGATGTCACTGTGTGACCAGTTACCCATCATCTCCCTTGCATCCTTCATCATTTTACATGAATATTGATGAAATACAGTCAAAATCCGACTTAAAGTTACTCACCGAGTGGTCACATGTTCTTCTGGACCAATAGGCTGGCTGCTTCTACTAGTCCGCCCAAAAGGAATGAGACAATGGAACGAGTTGCACTGATCATTAACTTATGCGTTTGTGGGTCAGAGATCCACATGAGAGCATTTGGGTGAGGAATAGCACACCGCAAGTTACCACCACAATATTTATATAACCCTGTAAGTGTGTGCTCCCACCGAATACACATGTTGAAAAAATAGCCAAATTACACAGCAGGTAAATGACACCGGAAGTGACGTTCAGACACCGTAAGTACCCACCGAACTCATCTATAGATTAGTCTGGATGGACGTGGGAGAGCAACTGGTCGTGGCTGGGAACACAGTGACGCACTCAGCCTCCTCACGCAACATAAGGTCTTCATCTATTTTCCACAGCCCACATCTGAATTCATTGCACCTTCAGCAGCAGTAGCAGCAGCAGCTTCCCCACGCAGCCCAGGAGATGAATCACTACTGATTGAATATCAGAAGAATTAAATAAATGCACAAATAAAAAAAAAAAAACCATGTTGGAAAGGGCAGAGACAATGACTCACCACATCTCCCACCCTGCAACAATCATCAAGAAATAATCCTGCTTTCATCGCTATGAATCATCATCAAACTGATCCATCTTTGTCGCTTTCGGTGTTCAAGTCATCCCATCAGCTCCCATTCATTTTTACATCATTTTCGCTTATTAAGTAACGATGACCAGGAAACAGGGAGCAATACACATGCCACACCTCTAGGTGTGCTGGGTTACATCCACACCGGAAGTGTAGAGAAGAAGCCCATCTGTGAAACTCGACACTGGTATGCTATTATATAATATATTGTATATAATATATAACAACAATAGGGGTATTGTGAAAGCTGCGGAGTAGGCCGATCATCTGGTTTAAACTAACGTCCAGGCTGCAGGCTCCCCTCCCCAACGTGGAGGGTGTGGATTATCCTCGCCTATGCGAAGGCAGTTGTTGCTCGGTATATCCACATCAGGTTTGTAGCGTACGGGTTTCCCAAAAAAATACTTCCACAAAAAACATTTAATAATAACATTGCGGTAGGGTAGTGCGGTGGCAGAGTGTTACGGGGTGGATGTCACTGGGATTTATTGTATATGGATTACCAGGCAAAAGTATCTATCTATAGATTATAGACTGAAATGTGCAATCTAAGCAACTGGTGATGAGCATTCTGGGTGAAAAATATCCAGTCTAGCCCTGGGTAGAACAAAAGTACATGGTTTGACAGAATGAACAGCATTCATAAATCCAGTGTTTCCTCTTGCTGTTGCAGTATATCCTTGGTGCCAAGCCATGTCTATAATTTTATTGACGAATCCATTGCCTCCGTGTGCGTGTATGGGTATGTGTGTATGCTTGCTTTTTAATGGGTTGGGAAGATTGTGGGTCAATTGCTCCTTTAATTTTGTAGTTTCATTGTGTTGCTGTGAACCTCTTTGAATTGTTCTGCATAAAAGGTGCTATATAAATAAAGTTTGATTTGATTTGATTTGAAAAACACGGCAGGGGTTTTACCATAGACTGTATATAAAAATGGACACTGCATTCATTTTGATGTTCGTGCCTGCTTCTGGGTTGGTATGGGGGGGAGGTAAGTGTCCTAAAACCGAGCCCTATGGGAATTCCAATACAAATATTCCAATCTTAGCAGCCTGTTTTAACCTATTTAAAGGTCTTTCCTAATTGATATTTTAATGTATATTGCCGGGATATTTATCAGTTAATTGTGTGTGTGTGTGTGTGTGGGGGAGGTCATAATTTCACAAATGCGTCAGATTTGGCGTTAATATTTTTTATTTCAGCTCCCATCATTCTGACTCTGTCGTTGGCCCCCCTAGCGGACAGTACCACCGGAAGAAGTTGCGTGTGGGGTGTCTCTCTCTCATATACTGTATAGACGAGTTCGGGGGGGAGTTATTTAAAAATCGTGGTGGTAACTTGCGGTGTGCTATTCCTCACCCAAATGCTCTCATGCGGATCTGTGACCCACAAACGCATGATTTAATAATCAGTTCAACCTGTTCCATTGTCTTATTCCTTCTGGAAGGACTAATAGAAGCAGCCAGTCTATTGGTCCAGAAGAACATGTGACCACTCTGTGAGTAACTTTAAGTCGGATTTTGACTGTATTTCATCAATATTTATGTAAAATGATGAGCGATCAAGGGGGATGATGTGTAACTGGTCACACAGCGACATCCAGTGGTCGGATTTTGAATTGGTGAGCATTTTGTGTGTTGTTTGTGAGTCACCGCGGCCCACTACGACGAGATTAAATGGAACTCGGATACAGACACCGAAAGTGTGTTTCATCCCAGTGCGACAAAATGCCAGCCCCCTGTATTTCGCGGGTAAACTCGTCTATAGCTCTCGCTATCTCTCCTTGTCCCGGATATACGGGTACTTTCAACAATGATGGCGCGCAGTCGGGAGCTTCAACCCGACTTTGATGAAAGCAATGGGATGACGTCACGCACGCTGCGTCTACTTTATATACAGTCTATGGGTTTTACTTATTGCCCTCAGGACTACCCAGGACTGCACACACTCACAATACGCACAATCACAATCCCCTGACAGTGAATCAGCACACGCCGAGCCAAGGACGGTGGTTATGAAACACTGCGACCAGACAATGGCTAACTCTTCTATGACCTCGCCCAGCAAGGACTTGCTGTACAGCCTCTTCCATTGTCAGTGTCTGGAGAGGTGAAACATGGAGGTGCCGCAAGAGTCGTGGACCTCTAGCCCTGGCACGCATATTCATGCCCGTCGTTCATTTTGTGTCTGTGTGTGTGTGTGTGTGTGTAAAAAACACACATCCTCTGCTCCTTGCACATCTTGAATTATGATTTGCAAATAGCAAATGAAGCACTAATGCTATTCATGAATTATGTAGTTGTCATGGTGACATTAATCAAATCCCCCCCATCCGAGCCCTCTCCTTACGGACTCGCGCCACGGCACGTACACACTTGCACGCGCGTGCACATACGCGGAGACAAACACATGCCAATTCGCTGCTATGTGTCTCCGATCTATTGAGATGGGCCGCGCAGGCCACTGTGTGCTTTTGATCTGCAACGGTGAGCGCACAGAAGATATATTGGACTCTATAGCGGCTGCAGGGTTTATTATAGGTGCAATGAACACACATAGACATGTACACAGAGCACAGGCGTCCTGCTGATATAAATAAGACTAGAATGCTAAGTTGTCACACACACACAGCCACGGCTTAGACTGCCTCGCATATTCGTTTGAATGTCAAACAAAAGCGCCCATATTGAATGATGATAACAGACTTGACTGGTAGACTGGTTCTTGTCCAAAAGGGTCTGGCGAGGACAGAGTCACGAATCAGTGCGTTTACTAAGCGAGCTTCCACAAGCCGATTACCGGTAGTTCAAAAGTTAGTTTGTTTGAGTTACTTCATTTTCTAATTAATCCGGTTTGCTTTCACAAGCTCATACACAATCTGTACAAATAAAAAAAATATATGAGGAGCATGTAGAAGCTGATTTGATTTGATTATCTTTATCTTTATTTTGGACTTGAATTTACAAACAAACCACAAATGAAACACACACCCATTCGCATGTATGAAATAAAACCAAAACAACAAAATATCACAATGCATGAAAGGCATTTTATGTTATAACATAACATTTAAGAAAATGCATTCACAGTTATTATTTCACCACAAGCATTTAAAAAAGCCCAAAAAGGAGTATACATGTTTTGTTCCATAAGTTTTAGACTCAGCTCATCCATATTGGTCCAAAACAGCATGAGTTCTGCTGTTGAAACTATAATTGATTCCCCGACATGCTGAAGCAGCAGATAAACAACAACAGACAACTAACACTCATACCGTTTGTTAGTCAGAGTGAATTATAGACATGAATATTGAATATACAAGAAAAGCTCTGCTCGAGTAGTACGTTTTGTTCTCTGCTCGATTGGTACATGGCGCTATGAGAGTGCCTGAGAAAGGTGGCGATCGGCATCAACAACAATGCCATACTTCCCATTCAAATCTACAAAGTTCTAATCCCCTCTCCGGCTATTCGGCAATGTCTCCCTCCAACTCTTCATCCCAGTTTCCGATTTAATCCTATCACTATCTCTCAATAAAACAAATGAAAAACGTTGCTTGCACCCCCCCAAAAAGTTTTAAAACGTTTTCAAAATCTACAGCTGTGTTCCGATTCGCGTACTTAGCAAAGTACACTCCACTTGGTGCACTACGTGCACTAAACACTACATGAGTAGTGCATGAATTTTCAGCAGAGATGTGCTATTTCAGATGGAATACTCATCAAAGTAAACAAACATAGAATGTTCAAGCGACGTCACGTCATCCCACTGCCCACTGCCATCCGATGGCAATGAAGTCAACACTTGATACAATAATTTAGTTTGATAAAATGACCTCTGGTTTGAATAATTTCTGAAAACAGTGTAAGTTATACACTTTTCTGGGTATGAAAACATTCACCTCTAAGTGTATTCTGCCCAACTAAAAGTTATGATGAAATTTTTTTAGGCAATAAAGTAGCACAGCTTTTTATTTATATTAATATATCTTTCCAATAAAACTAAGCTAAGTGGACAGCTAGAGATGCATTAGTTGTTTTGGCCGGTGCTAGTTGGCAGTACACACCAATCAAAATTTTATGAGTCATTCCAACAGCATATTTTCAAAGCTTAGTCTGACATCCAATTCATGATAGAATACTATTTATATTATATGTGTTTTATCTATCTCTTCCACTTGATACATTTAATGTCATGAATGAATGATAAACATCCAGAGGTTCCGCCAAGCCTACAGCAAACCTTTCCTTGTGCAAACAATTCATTCAAGCATTGATATTGATTGATTTCAATATCCTCTACACAACTGAGAAAGAGGGCTGGAGGTGTGATATCAGCTGACCTAATTCGACACACATTGAATATATTTATAGAATTTTTAGTGTGATATTTTATTTTATTATGTTGTCTAGAGTTCATTTGTTACACGTGCAAAAAGAAAAGAAAAAAAACACAAAGATTCCATAGTGTTAAAGGAGGATGCAGACACAGGTGCCAACCATCATCATTAATATCATTTTTGGAGAACTTGATATCAAAACATGAAAACCAGGTCACAGAAAGACTAAAAGAAGTGTTGCTATGTGGCAATCTCTCTGCTAAGCTATTGTTTATGAAACTAGCCTTTATGCTAGGTTAGCTCACTATCCTTTGTACTAGTTTAGCCTGCTATCCTTTATGCTAGCTTAGCACACTACCTTTGTACTAGTTTAGCCCGCTATCCTTTATGCTAGGTTAGCTCACTATCCTTTGTACTAGTTTAGCCTGCTATCCTTTATGCTAGCTTAGCACACTACCTTTGTACTAGTTTAGCCCGCTATCCTTTATGCTAGGTTAGCTCACTATCCTTTGTACTAGTTTAGCCCGCTATCCTTTATGCTAGCTTAGCACACTACCTTTGTACTAGTTTATCCCGCTTTCCTTTATGCTAGGTTAGCTCACTATCCTTTGTACTAGTTTAGGCCGCTATCCTATATGCTAGGTTAGCTCACTATCTTTTGTACTAGTTTTGCCTGCTTTATTCTACGTTAGCACACTATCCTTTATACTAGTTTTGCCCGCTTTATGCTAGGTTAGCAGACTATCTTTTGTACTAGTTTAGCCCGCTATCCTTTATGCTAGGTTAGCACACTATCCTTTGTACTAGTTTAGCCTGCAATCGTTTATGCTAGGTTATCTCACTGTCCTTTGTACTAGTTTAGCCCGCTATCCGATATGCTAGGTTAGCACACTACCTTTATGTTTAGCCCGCTATCCTTTACGCTAGGTTAGCTCACTATACTTGATCCTAGTTTAGCCCGCTATCCTTAACGCTAGGTTAGCACACTACATTTGTACTAGTTCTGTACACTATCCTTTGTTCTCTGGGTTAGAACTTGAAA
>OMKY01046146.1:0-10155 GCA_900302395.1 Bregmaceros cantori | reverse complement strand
CCATGTTTGTAGTTTTCTTCTAGTTACTCTGTGTTTGTAGTTTGTTTCAAGTCATTTCTAGTTAATCCATGCTTGTAGTCTGTTTCAAGTCATTTCTAGTTACTCCATGTTTGTAGTCTGTCAAGTCATTTCTAGTTACTCCATGTTTGTAGTCTGTGTCAAGTCATTTCTAGTTACTCCATGTTTATAGTCTGTGTCAAGTCATTTCTAGTTACTCCATGTTTGTAGTCTGTGTCAAGTCATTTCTAGTTACTCCATGTTTGTAGTCTGTGTCAAGTCATTTCTAGTTACTCCATGTTTATAGTCTGTGTCAAGTCATTTCTAGTTACTCCATGTTTGTAGTCTGTGTCAAGTCATTTCTAGTTACTCCATGTTTGTAGTCTGTGTCAAGTCATTTCTAGTTACTCCATGTTTGTAGTCTGTGTCAAGTCATTTCTAGTTACTCCATGTTTGTAGTCTGTGTCAAGTCATTTCTAGTTACTCCATGTTTGTAGTTTGTTTCGAGTCATTTCTAGTTACTCCATGTTTGTAGTCCGTTTCAAGTCATTTCTAGCTACTTCAGCGTGTTTGTAATAATGTGAAGTAGTTCCACCATATTTTGATTTGGTCACCTGAGCTCAATTTCTCCACAGAAGTGAACTATAGTGTTATTGCCAGGAATTTTCTAAACCAATGCGTGCAAATTTCTGCTGGGAAGTTTGATGATTTTGTATATGATGTTTGTAACTTTGCCAAAACATCTGATGACATACATCACATTAAAAACTCAAAAAAGAAAATAAAAAGACAGCTATTCTTCAACTTTAAAATGCAAAAGAACTATCACTTTTATGTTCAATAAATTATGACAAAAATGTTTACAAAAGTTATAAAAAAAGAAAGTAAGAAAAAGGCACAAGCCGTGGTAAGAGTCTCTTTTTTCAGTCAAAAGGAACAGCAGAAAAGTCAAAACTCGGCACAAAAGACGTACGACCCGTCACGCTGCCTGCACGTTCTAGAGAGTTCTATTACTTCGGGATAGCTGGTCTAAAAGGTCCAAGACCATTTTTAAGACTCCTTAAGTCTCATAAAACCAAAGGTGCTCCAAAAACTAAAAAAAGCGTCCGATTGACCTGAAGCAACAAAGCAGTACTCGTCGATCATTCCTCCTCAGTTCTCTTCTTGTCTCGGTAGGAGGAGGATCCGCCACTTCCCAGAGTTCAGGTTGACCTTTTGCACGAGGCTGAAAGCGTCGTGTCCCATCAAGGACTGTGCGCACGTGTCTGGTCCGTGCTATGTCTTTGACGGTAAATCCTCTCTGCCCGAGGCGGCCCCTCGTCTGACGACGTCGCCCCGAGGCTGAAGTTGGTCTCGGACGCTGCTGTGGTTGCTGGCTCCGTCTCCTTCTCCTACTTCAGTAAGAGAAGAGGAAGACATTAGTACGATTGCATTTAAACAACTAGACTCGGCTTTCCCTTAAAATACTATCCTTTTCAAATATCCCAGTATACCATAATACCTTCACAAATTCACTCTATCACTAACTTTAATCGGATTGAAATGCGTTAGTTTACTAGTTTCTGGAAAAAAGAGACACGCTGTTTTGAGTCCCGCGTTATGTTAATTTACTTCAATTTAGCATATGTTACGTCGTTGATTATTAATAATTTGATAATCTTTCCATATCTAGATTATCGTTCTGTATGGAATCGGAGAAAGCTGCACATTAATATCTAGATTATTCAAGAGGTTCTATTTGGGCAGCGATCTCACCTTCTTGACTTCTTCGTCGTCGTCGTCGTCTCCGTCTCCAAGCCGCGTCCCGTCGTCCTCTCCGTCGCTGGTGTAAAATGGCGGTGAGGGACTCTGGGGGATCATAGTCTGGTACCAGTTCCTGTTGTCCTCCAACGTGTCCAGGATGTCCTGAGCGTCTGGGTGGACAAGATCCGCCCAGGTCTCCCAGAGAGGGTGCACGATATAGTCTATGAAGCCCACCTGTAGGGGACAGAGGTTATCGTAGGAGTATGGAGTGGACAAGGTGTCCGTTATGGTGGATAATGGCTACATAATACAAAGGGAGTGAATGCTGGACCCTGAAACCATCGCTGGAGAGGGCCCTAGACGGGTGCTACACCAGGATGCTGCGTGCAGTGCTCAACACCAGCGAAAGTGCACATGTTTCCAACAAAATCCTCTATGAAGGAATACCTAGGGTGAGCGAGAAGATTGCCGTAAGGAGAATGAGACTTGCAGGACATTGCCAAAGACACAAAGAGCTACCAGCCAGCAAACTGGTGCTATGGGAACCTACGCATGGGCAACGGTCCAGAGGACGCCCCACCCTAACATTCGTGGACATGCTCAAGAAGGACGCGGGAGTCCATAGCACCAACGAACTGGCCAAATGTATGGAGGATCGGGATGACTGGAGGCTACGATGGAAGGCTCGTCTGAGGACGACCTAGAGAGGTATAATGTTTATTTAATTGGTTTAAAAAAATTATATATATATGTGACAGATCTCTCTTGCATCCCTCCAATGATGCACACTCGAGTGGATTGATATATATACACACACACACACACACACACACACACACACACACACACACAATTTTCTTCTTAAAACATAAACATACAATTGAAGAGATCCTTATTCCAAATTGTCAGGGAAGGAGCAGAGATACAGAGAAGGCCAGAACTCATTTTATTCTGTGCGGGGGGTGGGGGGGGAGCACTCGGAAGAGAGCCAAGGTTAGCTGGTGTGAGGCCACATGTCAAGCAATTATCTGAGACGTTAGCGTAAATGTGAGACAGCCTGGCTCTTGTGAAGTGAGATCTAGTTTAGCCTGAATTAGGCCGTGCCTAGCACATATAGAGGATGAGTCATAGACTGTAGTATGTAGAGGATGTTGCACTACGTTACTCCATAATGTGACACAGCGTGTGACATACTATGTTGCACGGTGACAGCAAGGAACAACATTCCATTTGTTCACTTTGTTTTAATGGGTCGTAGCAGTGAAATTACAATAATCAAACATGTTCTCAACGTGCTCCTGAATGCTGCCGGGCAACACAAGGTTAATGTCTTCCTGTCACCGTACAACATAGTATGTCACATGCTGTGTCACAGTATAAAGTAACGTAGTCAGGGCTCCGAAGCGGTACAAGGAACGAAAACCGAAAACAAGCGGAATTCAACAGAATTTTACGAGGAGCAGAAACGGAAGAAAGATTTCTTCAAATGTTCCGGAAAACAGAAACTAAACATTATGAAATCCACAAAACCGGTTAAAAACATGTTTTTTTCGTTCTCTATATATTTTAGCATATCCTATGTCTAGGAGACTATTTCCATCCACTTTCACTGTCAGTCATCAAGCTCCATGCATCTGGGGCTCCATCTTGTGGACAGACGAGGAAGCGAATGTAATGGTGTTAATACAGTTGCTCTGAGTTTTGAAAGTACACCAAATATATTTTGTATAAACTATATCTAAACTTAGCATTGCACAATATAAGGAACTTTAAGAACAAACAAAATGCTTGAGTTCTGAACCGGTTCAGGACCAATATTTTGGTGGCAGAACGGCTCCGAGAACAAAAGCGTTAAATATAGACCTGCCTGAACCTTTCGGAACAGAACGTTTTAAAAATAATTTAGTTTTCAAACCCTGAACGTAGTGCAACATCTCTAGTATGTCTGCCAGTATTTGTCCAAAATGTCAACCCCCAGAATTCAACAAATAATGTATTTCATTCAGAATGGCTTGAACAAAAACATTATTTGCTGGAAATGATTTAATTCAAGTGTTTTATAAAAAAAAGTCCCTGTAATCTCTTCTCAAGCCTGTTTATTTTACCAGCACATTGAATTGTTTCTTTTCTCTGTTTTAGTGTCAGGACAGTCACAGGCCTGCCGGTGCAAACCTGATAAACTTGGTCGCAATGTGCCAGGCAGGAGAGAAGATGTACTGCACTACACATGCTACCCTAAAGACGCCTCTTGTGACCGAACAGAGTTAATGTAAGCTATATATTTGTTCTACTGGTCTTGCATCAAATGTATTTGCTATTGTGAATTGCGTATTTAGCAGCAGTTTAAATGTTTTTGCATCAGTATGTATTGACTAGCATAGTGTATTCAAAATATTATCTATATTTCATTCTCCATTGACAGATAGTGATAGGGAACTGACGGCACTGCTCGACCTATGGTCTGCGCGCTATATAACCACTCTGCCAGACCTCCCCCCATTATTATTTGTATTGTGTTTAGTTATGTCATTTTTACTTTTAAATACATTTTAAAAATGTATTTAATTGTGCAAATTACAAAGTTTATTAATGCATTAGCCCGCATCATGAATAGGTGTATGGAAACATGATCATGAATAGGTGTATGGAAACAATAGGCGTATGGAAACAATTCTTTCTTTCTTCCTTTTTGAATACAATAGTGTCGGCAGTGCATGCCCATTCAACATCACAACATTACCACCTTTTCAGTGGTTTCGGTATTAAAGTTTTAGAGGGACTGGGTCACTGAGTGACTCTTTGAGTACAATAGTTTCACACCCTGTATTGTGGTGTATATTTGGTGAGAGCTGTGTGCTAATGTTCTTGTGTAACTATTACTCAGCAGTCAGCACTGTAATTCTCACTGTAATTTACTCAAGGATACGATCGACCGGTGGTCGATATGTGCCTCTGTAAATGTATGTTTGAGTAACACTTGGCTAGCGGCCAGTACTGTGGTTATATTATAATTCTGTGATCCTTCCCCAGAAGTCTTTGTTTAAATTACATTGGGGTCTCAAATTAGGGTTCTGGATAGTAGCCACGCTAAAGTTGGTGCATCGCTTAAAAACATTCCACGATTTGCTTTGCCTTTGGGAGTAATTACAGCATGGAGCTTAGGGGATGTAATGGTCTTGCGTGTGTCACATCTGCCGCGGCAGATCCTTTGTGTTAACACGACAACTTTTGAAACGATGGATTGGTCTTAGATTTGGTCTGTTAGTTCTGTTTAGGATAGATTTATGAACTAATAAGATTTCGGAGGCCAACATTTCCAAAATGGCTGAATTCAAGATGGCCGAATTTGGTCCATAACTTCTGACCGGGTGGATGGATTTGGCCCAAATGTCTTTATCTTTGTTTTCACAATATGCATTTTGTTTTAACATAAAGGATATACATTTCATTTCATGAAGCCTACAATCTTTCAAGATGGCTGACTTTTTCCTTTGTGTGATAAAACTTGTATGCCAACACTCTATAAGAGGTAAATTAACTGAGATATGTCAAGATTCCATATTATTTTTATTCATCCCAAGGGAAATTGCACAGGAACAGCACCTTCCAATTCCTAGACACTTGACAAAAACACCCTGTACCATGCCCCGGTGATACAGAAAGCCTGACTCTACAAAAACTCTAGTCCATTGGGCCTCAGGGATATCCCTTTAGAAATCGACACCGACTGCATACCTCTAGTTAACATAGCACATAGCAAAGCTCTCTAATAGCTTGTTCTAAATGTTCCACAGTGTAACCATGAAGAATGGTAAGGAATACTGCCTGCATCCTCATCATCGCTGCATGAAGTAAGTCCAGTTTTTGCACACATCACACACACACACACACACACACACACACACACTGCTTCTCCCCTTTAACAGAGCACACTCAAAATATTCATCATTGAACAGAGGAAGTGTGTGTGAAAACATGTAGTAAAGCATGTGTAGTAATGTGTAGTAAAACATGAGAATAGGATAGGATAGAATAGAAAAGGATGGAACGGAAGAAATGAATGTGGTTCAAGTCTTGCACAACTTGTGGCAACTTGCAAACACCTCTACTGGGCCTCTATCAACAAAAAGGATGACTGCCGTTCTTCACACGCTGTGATAGCCAAGCTTTGGGACTCATAGCCCAGCATCCAGTGTTCGTGTGCATGTGTGATTTCTGCAATGCCATACCAATCCTATGAGTTCACTTTCCCTCAAATTCGAGTGATACCGGGTATAGGTGTAGTAGAGACACGTTTAACGCGGATAGATGCATGTTAGTCTCCCTATCGATGCAGTGGAGCATAGGCTTTTGTCTCATTTGTCCCATTAAGGGCTGAGGACTCACCATTCACATCTATGGCAAGCCATTATGTTGAACACAAGAATTGTAAAACCTTAGCCATTTTGCCAATTTCCCAATCTAAGGCTAAGGAATTCCCATAAATGGAAATGACAAATCTTCAGAAATGATTTTAAAATAAATATGGTTATAAATATACAATGATGCTAGTAAAGATCATTGGGTGTCAATTCAAAAATACTAGAAGCACATAGAGTGCAAACCTGCACCAAGGCCATGGGGGGGTCACTGATGCCAAAACAGAAATGGACCAAAATTGAATCACTTGTCACCAGTGGTACGCTAGCACGCTCTTGGTGGTATGCGGGATTGTACTCATAAAAAAACAATTTGCGACCTGCCGGAGGGTGGGACACGAACCTGGGTCTCTACGCAGTAGAGTTGAGCCAGCGGCTGCGTGTTGCTGGAGGTGATCAGTTTGTAAGCTCATAACAATTGTAAAAAAATATTGTTACTTATAGGCTACAGAAATGCACCATAATGTAATCACTTGTTCCGTTTGTCATTTCCAACAACTCTATTAACCAACGCGACCGAACAGGTAACAACGCAATACTTTGCAACTGTGCTCCGCTGTCGGCAGTGCTTAAATTCTTATTATTATCCACAGACACAGGCCAAGACATCTGCCCACTTCGACACACCGAGTGTTGCAGAGCGCCCCATCCACAGTTGGAATTGATATCACCTCACGTCCACTCCCCACACAATCCATCAGATCCATGCCCAGCTTCTCCGCACACTCCTCTCCGCCTGCGCCGTCCACCAGGGAAAAGAGGGACGCCGTAGAGACGAGACTGACTACATCGGAGCTGCCACCCTCCGTCTTGCACAACCCCGGACCCTCCGTGACACCCAGTGACTTTGAACATCCGAAAGAATTCATAATAGATATATTGAAGGGATTCCTGAGTTTCCTGAAAAGCATTTAGCACAAGCTATTTGGGAGTGCTGTCGTCACGAATGGAGAGTGATGGAATGGGAGGATTTTAGGTATAGTATTAAATAACTTTGTATGTACTTTTTGTATTATTCTATGATCATTAATTATGCTAGTGTATATACAATATTTATTTTATATATGAATTTTATTTTTGTTTAGTTTATCATACCTAGAAATACAATTGTGGACTTGGCCAATCTCCGACACATGATTCAATGGCACTGCAGCACATCATCACATTTGAAAACCTGCTTTGAATATTGTTTATAGTTGAACTTTGAGCAATTGCAAATAAGTTTCATCGGTTGTTGAAGAAAAATTTGAATACTCAATTCTCTTTCTCATGTGTATGTATGTATGTATATCCTTGCCAGAATTCATAATGAATTCTAACAGCAAGGGGTAACGTGGGCTTTTTGTGTGGAATATGTTCTTTCCACACTGCACTTGAATTTTGATCTAAAAAAATGTCAATGTGACAGGCATCACTCATATTTAATGTCCTCAAATGTTTCGGACATTGTTACGTTTGATATCATGTTGAATACCTAATAAAATTGACAACATCCATCTTGGGTCTGGCCTTCTGTGATAGATCGTACAAAGGTAGTACTGACAAGAAAGTTAGGAATTTGAGGCCTGACTTGAATGACTCACTGGAAGCCCAGATATTGAAATTGAATGTTACAAAATTTGTAACACAATCACAAACTGAAAAAAATGTTGTTTACATGCTTTATTCATAAAAAAATAACCGTCCATGGCAATCATCGTCCACCTTATTCCGGAGTTGGGTGTAAAAGTGGACAATTGTTGGTTTCAACGTGTGCACTTCATGCAGCAAAATTGGTACTTGTAAAGCGCCCGTTTGCGCATTTCTGCCCAGCCCAGTTTCTCGCCTAACAAATATGGTACATATTGAAATTGAATGTGAGGTGGTAGACAAATTGCAGCCCAAAATTTGTAACACAATCACAAACTGAAAAAACGTTCAAGTTTACATGCTTTATTCATAAAAAAAATCATCGTCCATGGCAATCATCGTCCACCTTATTCCAGAGTTGGGTATAAAAGTGGACAATTGTTGGTTTCAACGTGTGCACTTCATGCAGCAAAATTGGCACTTGTAAAGCGCCCGTTTGCGCATTTCTGCCCAGTTTCTCGCCTAACAAATATGGTACATGAGGGGTTTAATTATGCCAAGATGTAGCCAGCAAAACATAGTACTGCTGCCCTTATTAAAAATTAAACATATGTTTTGCTGTAAAATAAAATTACTCGTTACTCTTAATTTGAGTTGAAAACCATTTAAACAAGCCTCGCGCAGCACAGAAGCAGCACTACACACCTGGCTCAATTAAAAAAAAGAAAAAAGTTTAAAAAATGTACACAGGATAAATAAATAATGTTGCATTGTTGCAGCCCAGAAACACTCACATAGAGCTGTGCCGTCAACGTAATAATAAAAAAAAAGAAAGAAAGTAAAATAAAGAAAGTAATAAAAAAATTATAATTGTACAAAATATGTACACGCGGTGGCCGAGCATGTAGAGAGCGCGTCCCCAAACCTTAGGTCGAGCAGTGCTGCAGGTTCAAATCCCCAGTCCGGCTTTTCTGCAATGTCTCCCCCCGACTCTTCATCCCAGTTTCCGATTTAATCCTGTCACTATCTCTCTCCATGCGCCCAAAAAATAAATTTAAAAATGAATAATAAATAGAAATATGTGCACTGGATAAACAAATGTTGCACTGGCTTCAACATCAGAAAATATTTTGCCAAAAAAAAGAAAATGAATATGGCAAAGTGATTCTTAACACACAGAATCACTAACGTGCGGTCGTGCGGTCCTCTTCATGAGGAAAATAAAAAAAAGTTGAAAGGAAATTGTTATTTTCAACAGCCTCTAACTCAACCAACAGTCAAGTGTTGTTTTTTTACTCAAAGAGGAAATTGTATTTTATGATGATATTTGAGCCTGATTGTATATGCAGCAGAGGATTGTCTGTGGGGCTTCAAAGTTGCATTTTTCTGACAGACAGAAAAAAAGCTGTTGAATGTAGTCAGCCAGACTGCGTCAATTTTTAAGGTTCAAAGAAAATGACCTATACCCTTGACAAATAGTGGGGCAGCACGGTGGCTGAGTGGTTAGCATTGCTGCCTCACAGCTAGGTCTTTTGTTAGAATCTCAACCCGGACAGGTCCTTTCAGTGTCGAGTTTACAAGTTCTCCCCATGTCAGCATGGGTTTCCTCCGGGCACTCCGGTTTCCCCCACCACCCCATGTTCTAGCCCCTGGCCAAGGTACTGGCTCAGAATATGGAGTTGGCCTCCGGGCATTGCACTGCGGCTGCCCACCGCTCCTCAGGGATGGGTTAAATGCGGAGGAAGAATTTCACTTTACATGTATGTACGTGTGAGATGTGAGAAAATACAGTATCTTATCCCATCTTATCTTATATACCCTTGTCACTTGCCCTTGGAGTCAAGTACAAGCTATTGTTAGTGCTAATAATGTCGACATCCCATAGCTTGTTTTACAAATGCAGTCTTGGTATTGTTAGGTTACTGCTGAAAATTCAATTAAGCACGTGTAGAACACCCACTCGTTACATCAGCAACTCATCCAGAGTTTGGGGGTTCTTGGGAGCCTGGGCCTCGTATCTGCGGAACCAGACTCTGTAAAACAAATATATATATTTATATATATATATATATATATATATATATATTTATTGCATTATCAATGCATTTTAAAAGTCATTACACATACCCACAAATAAACCATCAACAATGCCATCATGACGAACCACACAAACTATATTTTATAACATGGATCTCTTACATACCATTGTTAATGGTATGTAAGAGTGTTTTCACATCAGTAAAGTTGTTAGGTTCGTCCTTTAGTCCGGACCAAAGTATCTGTGGTTTAATTTGGTTGCTATTCACACCAAATTATGGAGCCCCACTGTCCCAGCACAATGTCACGGAAAGTCTTTGCTTTTTTGTATGTCTTCCTTTTACTGACAGTAATTACCTGTTTATTTATTATTTACACACACACACACATA
>OMKY01046144.1:0-12560 GCA_900302395.1 Bregmaceros cantori | reverse complement strand
CTTCTGTAGGTCACTTCCGGTGACTATATGTATGTATATAAAGTCTGGTGAAGGCCGCGGTACGTGGACACAAAAACACACAAAACGCACACCAATTAAAAATCCGACCACTAGATGTCGCTATGTGACCAGCTACATCACACTCCTTGGTTCGTTAACTTTTTTGCATAAATATTGATGAAATACAGTCAAAATCCTACTTGAAGTTACTCACCGAGTGGTCACGTGTTCTTCTGGACCAATAGGCTGGCTGCTTCTCCTAGTACTTTTAAAAGAAATGAGACAATGGAACGGGTTGAACTGATTATTAAATCATGTGTTTGTGGGTCACAGATCCGCACGAGAGCATTTGGGTGAGGAATAGCACATCGCAAGTTACCTCCACAATTTTTAAATAACATTGGAGGTGTGTGCTCCCAACGAATAGTCATGTTGAAAAAATAATCAAATACACGGCACGTAAATGACAGCGGAAGTGACGCCCGAACTCGTGTATTGCATTTCCTCTCTTTTTTTTGACATTCAGGGACACATAGTGCATGCATGTGTATGCGCATCGTGCGGCAATATGCGTGAAAGTGAGCTCAGCGCTTACTGTTCATTTGTACGAATGGAAAAAACAGACACGTTCCTCTCGCTGTCTCTAATGTGTCCGCTAATAATAGGTAAAGGTACTTTATTTCGTCACACATACATACATGTACAGTGAAGTACATCCTCCGCATTTAACCCAGCCCTGAGGAGCAGTGGGCAGCGCCCGAGGGCCAACTCCAGATTCTGAGCCAGTGCCTTGGCCAGGGGCACTGAAAGCAGCAGGTTAACTAGAACATGTTCTTGGTTGTGGGGGAAAACCACGCAGACACGAACATGTAAACTATACACAGAAAGGACCTGTTGGGATTCAAATCCAGGACCTGCTAGCTGTGAGGCAGCAATACTAACCACTGCACAACACCGTGCTGCCCAGAACGGCTTCTTAGGCTTCTTACAGATTAAATAGCCAATGGTTGCGTTTGTAGCGTTAGTTTGGACCAATGTGTGTTCATCAATCTATGCTGAACCAATCTGCACTGCATTCCTTCGGAATCTGTGCTCATACGGACCACTTTTGCAACCTGAACTTCTCCCTCAGATTGTTTTGTTCGCAGAGCCAAACTAAACCTGTTAACAGAGGTGTGCAGCTGTACACAGCAGCCGACCTAGTGTGCAATTATGTTAATTATAGCTGAACATAAGTTGAAAAGGTTGAAAATGAAACAAAAAAGCACAAACATTCGCTTTTCTCATTTACGCGTCCTCAACACTAGTGTGCAATCTACACAAGAACAATGATGGGTGAAAACACAAAACATACATGGAAACTATGTCTCCAACGGCAACATCTCTTTAAGCAGTATGGCACTTACTGCAGATGAACAGGTTTGGACCCGCAAGTTTGCTCCAAGACCTTTAGAAGTACATAACCTCAGCTTGGAAATGCTTGCAGCTCTTCGAAGGGATAGTGGTCAGGAATTCACTAAAAGCGAGGTCTTCTATCTTACCGAAACTTTGGAGAGAGCCATTGCAGTGGGGTGCATCGGCTGGAAGGATTCTCCATTTCCAGCAGGGCCCACTTTGGCAGCATACGCTCCAAGTGACTTTCTGCTTTGTTGTCTCAGCTAAGTGAACATCATGAACAATATTTCTTTCACGCTATCTATCAAGGCCCACAGCGTACGCTCATGCACCAAATTAAACCTGCTGAACTTCCATTACAAAAAGAAAGCAGAATTCTCTGCCTATTAAGAGAGACCCGGCAGGTGGACTGGTGATCAGCACGTACAAGGACAAATAAATAAAACCACTCCCAAAACCATTTGGAGCAATTTGTCAGATGAAGACGCCATCATTGTTAGGTCCGCAAGGTTGCTTTTGGGGGCGGACAATAACAGATGTGTTCGGGGCCAGCACTCATCAGTGCAGGTACGCTAGAACTGTGCATGGAATCTCAGGATGGAACAAGGCCTATTCTGTTAGTACCCCTCAAATGTGTTGAAGGGATATATATATATATTTTTTATGAATCTGTATGGCATCAACTAGACGAGTGACGAGCATTCTCTCCTACTTACCCCCGACAATGTTATTTACGTGTCCCCAGCAACATGTGCAACTACTTTGATCTGGACCTAAACTAGACACTAACTCAGCTCAACGGACATTGTCAGGTGTAAGTCAGAAAGACTGCTCGCCACTCGTCTAGTTGACACCATACCGATTCATATGGATGGCGTTCATTCTATTTTCATTTAAATGACAAGAATAAGGTTTTTAAATATCTCGACAGTTTCATTCGCTTTTTCTGCGACCTTCATCAGGAGTGGCGTCTGGTCACCATGCCAGCCGGACGCCACTCCTGATGAAGGTCGCAGAAAAAGCGACTGAACTGTCAAGGTATTTAAAAACCTTATTCCTGTCATTTAAATGAAAATAGTTACTTATTCATACCGATTCATGTCGAATAAAACAAACTATCCCTTTAATGTACAGAAGGGCTGTTGATTCACAGAATGGCTGTACTTTGTGGGGCGATGAAGTACATCATCACCCTCGCTTGCGCCTCCCCCCCACTGAACCGCATCCCATCACTTTCATTACCCTTAACCATAGTTGGCTGGCCTCTCGTAGATGATAATGGGCTAGCTTGTGCATTAACACAAGCACGCAAACAGGAGGAAAGATCGAGTGTGAAATGGTGCTGACGGAGCGAGAGACGCGCGGCACCGTCAGACAGTGTAGCGTTGAGCTCTGACCTTGATCCTGAGGCCAGGATGGAAGGCTCGGGGGTTTCAATGAATAGAATGAAATATGCAAACTAAGGTACTTCTCTACCTATGCTGTGTTACGTTTGACCAGGGTTTGTGGGTTGGTGGAAAAACGAGAACAATTAAAATCCATATCCAATTTTCAAGAACTGGAAGGCGGAAATGTGCATTGGCCGTGTAATACAGTTTAGAGATTCCCAGTGAATCACACCGAAATAACTGATATAAGGGGCTCCAGGCCTTGGAAAGATCAACGGAATGTGTATTGGTCGTGCGATACAGTTTAGAGATTGCTGAATGAAATTGTTTCGTTCATTCTGGCTCTGATGGAGCTGAACCTCCTGGCAGGAGGTATTCGTGTGAACAGCTAGAGTTTCTGCGCCCCATGCACCCCATTGCAGTGTTTCTCCACTTCGTTCATCTACCAGCAATGCATCGGAACTGCAACGTTCCTCTCCACTGGGCGCCAGCGCCGACATTTCGTCTTCATTCCAGTATGCCTTAGGGTTAGGAACAGCCTGTCCAGCATGCCGGGAACCACGACCCTTCCATGTCGGAACGGTGGCGCTTCCGTGTCGGGTCACTTCGAAATGCAGCTGCCGGAGAGAAGAATCGCCGGAACTCAGTGTAGTCGAAATGGAGACGTCTAACCACGTGGCCGATCTTGCTCACATGCTTCCAAATTGTGCTCATGGAGTACCAAGTAAAAGTGCATGAACCCGGACACCCCTGTATAACAAATGAACCTGATAGCCGTCGAGGTAATCTCAAACACAATCACGTCCGCGCCGTTAATATGCAGCGGCTGAAAATTATCAATGCAAAGATTGGTTAGATAATTGCCTCCTCTCACCAAGCATTATGTAAATTAAGTCATCACAGCGGATACATGCTGATACACTGCTAATTGTCAATGTCGCACAAATGTCAATTGATGCCCACACACAAATTTAGCTGTGGCTGAAGAAGTGGAACTACTGTTTTTACTGAACTGCAATCCAAAATGATCAATTCAAAAGTGGTAAAATATATTGAAATATTAGTTTTTATATGAAAGAAAAAGTAGGGTTGCAGCTATCGGATATTTTAGTAATAAAGTATTCTGTCAAAATGTCTATAGATTGCGCTGCACAGCTAGCTTAGTTGGATAAGCAGAGCGCTGCAAAGCACGGGGGTGACTCGTGCGTTCGCTTTCCCTTCTCAAGCAATAAAAGCTTGGAAAATGGCACAACATTGGATTTTCAAGAGAAGCAAAGGCATTTAACATAATAAAAAGTAAAAAGTGCACCCCCAAGATTTTTTCCCAGGAGCCGTCACTGCCTAGAAGTAATATACTTCTTGCCTTCTTCAGTGCTACCAATTGGTCAGCTCCCAGGAAAGGCTCCAGTTGCTGGTCGCCATGTAGGCAACGTTGGGTGGAACAGGTCAGTATTCTTATTGTTTATCATCTGTATATATATCTCAAGGTCCATCGTGACAGGCACACAGCACCAACCGAGAAAACATTTGTTTAAAACAAAGTTAAAGTTTTAAAACACAGAAACAAAACAGAAACAACAACAACAATACATAAGAAGTTCCATCAATACCACAGTCAGAGAGAATATTATTTGTTTCAAAAAAGACTGCTGTACCAGTGGTTCCAAAACCTTGTTGAGCTGCAGTGTGTCAGACCATTATTATATATGCCACCTGTAGTTTTTTCATACTCCCTTTCTTATAATTAACCCACAGGTGTGCGGTATATAAAGGGGTGCAGAACGCTTTAAACCGAGATATTTTTACATTCTCTGTGCATGAATGAAAGCTGCGGCGAGAGTGTTGGCCTGCGCATGAATTTTACGGCACTCTCTTCTCATCATCTGTCATATCCTCGGTAAGGAAATAGCCAAGATATTTCATCTTTTTGCATGTGGCAATATTGTAATTTGACAGATTAAAACAGGAAAAATGCTTTTTTTTTTTTTGGTCCTCTTTAGTGCGGCAGATCATAGCATAACTCTTATTGCCATTATATTTTATGTCATGCTCAACACCACATATGGAGCATATATATATATGTATATATATATATATATATATATATATATATATATATATATACATATATATATAATATATATAATATATATAATTGATTATAACTTATATTCAATATATAAATATGCTGTTATTAACAATAAAAAGATCAACTCCTGAACTGTTCTTCTCTCATACCACGGTATGGAGAAAAATATGAAAAGACAAATACGATTGTCCAGGATCAAACAAGCTGCCCACACACAATCAACTTGTATATGAGACACCTCCCTGAACCTTTTCGTTCTAATAATACCGGGAGGTGGTTGGTGTGTGCTCCGCTCGCGTTCACCTCAGCCTCCCCGTCATCTCGGAAGCTGGTTTAATTAATGATGTTGAAACCTGTGCACACTCTCTCACACACATACACGGGCTATTTTATTTCTTGCTTTCTTAACCCTTTGTATGCTTATGACGAACATGCCCGTCTTATAAATCCACGAGTTGTAAGCTTAAGACGTCTATGTTCGTCATAGCGTTTTATCGCTCTGACGTCACTATGAATATCCGGGCTAACCCCTGAGATGAAATCCAAACTCGTATCATCAAGGAAACAATGTAAAAAACATTGTAGCGCACGTGGAACACGCACGCGAGTGGCCGTTTAGTCACGCAGCGCAGGCAAAATAATACATAGATAATATAGCCTGGGAGCTGGGATCGATTAGAGTTACAAGTTGTACATTGAAGTTTGTAATCCGTAACATTGATTTTCGCTATCTCCGGCTTACTGCAGATTGTGCACTAACAATTCCATGTTAGTTTTATCAGCCTACTCTTCCGTGCTGGTTTATGGCATATTGGAAGAGGGGTTTTCATCCAGCCCTTATATGCGTGGAGCACCCTGTGACCACCAGTGGACCAATGGGGTGGCCGCATTATCTCACAACGCTGCGTGTAGCACCCCGTGACCACGTGCGGACCAATGGGGTGGCCGCATTGTCTCTGAAGCACCGACTTGTAGCCTATGAAACGTGGCATCATCGCAATCTCTGTACTTTATATGTCTATACAGCAACAATGATTTTCACACATGTTTAAATTCATAAAATGGCCAAAAATGATCACTATAAGCAGATTTATTGATTAATACAACCAAATTATTTAAACAGGTTTTAATTTGTATGGAAGCGATTCCGTTCCAATCATTTTGATGAGAAAGAATTAGATTAGATTAGATTAGATTAGAAAGACTAACTAATTCCCGATTTTGACAGCCAGGAATTTGCACTAACGTACGAAGGTCTACCAATCATGAACGCTATCGAATCGTACTGGGATATAATATCAAGGAGCAGGAAATAGAAAGATAAGATGTGCTGGAAATGTTAGTGCGCAATAAGCGGTGGTAGCGAAAATCAATCTCAAATTTCAAGAATCTCGACTGCGAGGTCATCGCCCTCAATAATGAAGCACACAGACAATATGTTCTCACACACACACACACACACACATACACATACACACACCCACGTCACACCAAAATTTTCTCCCTCACACACAAATCACACCCACAATCACACACACAGACGCACATGCATGAGCACACACACAACGCCCACACCGTCAGTTTCAATATGCATTGTGTACACAGTTGAGAGCGCGAGAGAGAGAAAAAAAAAAGAGAGAAAAGTTGTCAGATCATTCTCGGCCACTGTAGCTCGCAGCTATTCTAGAGTTTCATCAAATCTTCATCAAGCTTCCTCGACTCGACCCTAAGCAGGCGCATCAACAAAATCACATGTTGTAAAATCATTGCACACACACACACACAAATACACACATACAAACAAATACACACAAACAAACAAATACACACACAAATACACACACACGCACAAATACACACACGCACAAATACACACATACAAACAGTACGGTACGATGCTCCATTGTTTGTGCGTGCGTGTCTGTCTTGCCAATGAGTTTTTGAATGCTTTTTATCAGTCTGCTGGCAAAACAGAACATTTTATTGTGTAAACATCTTAGTGTGACTCGAGAGTTCCGTAGTTACTTTTTATTTTTTTATGTTTTGTTTTTGTCGTGCACTGTCTCAACAGCCTGAGCTACTGCTACCTGTAGCCTGGCAAGCCAGAACTAACAAATTGTCCACCCACCGCACGCGACTAGACGGTCCGGTGGATCTGGACCAACCAGGCAGAGAAATCAGATTGTCGTCCAAAATTTGGGCGGTCCAATCAGTGCCCCGTTAGGGGCACAGAGCCCATCTTAACAGTCACGCCTTGTCTCACACTTTCTTGTTCCGGAAACAGAGACATAGGCACACAGCTCAATACGGCTCTGCTGGCACGCCTTCTCACCGAAGCCCACAAACCGACACACTCTCCAAGTATAAGTATCACCATTAGAGACATGGAACAGGCTGTTTTACATGGTTATTGTTTAAATCATCCCCACTCTACGCCATTTGATTAAAACGTCCCTGATTTAATGCCGCATACCTGCGCTGCCTCCTACAGGACTCGGATGATAGCCGGCATTTAATCCTGTTAAGTGTGTGTGTGTGAGTGTGCAGAGAGAGAGAGAGAGAGAGAGAGTGCAAGAATGAGTGTAACAGTTTTATCCATGTTTGTGTGGGAGCGTGCATCTCAGCCTCTGCCTCCATAGCTCCACTGTATTAAGCAGATTACAAGCAGCGCTGCCAAGAAAAAGCTGAGATTTGCCGTGCCAGGAAGTGATCCATGTGGGAGGAACAAGACAATTATCATATTTATTAGGTTAATGCAACTGCTCCAGGATCAGTTCCTCAAGACTCATATTATATTTATTAGGCCAATACAACGGTTCTAGAGTCGGTTTCTCAAGACTAATATTGTCTTTATTAGTTAAATACAACTGCTCTACGGTCAGTTCCAGAAGAATAGTATTATAGATATTATGTTAATACAACTGGTCTTGGATCAGGTTCCAAAGCTAATTGGGTTAAGTTAATACAACTGGTCTAGAGTCTGCCTCTCAAGACACAAGTTTGCAAACAGTTTGTAGCTAGGCCTAGGGTAGAGGTGTGTCCCTACAAAGTACAAACAAAGCTAAAATAAATGGATTAATAAATGGCCACTCATAATTCAGTCATCTTGAAAGTGTCCACCTCCTTTTTTTATTCTTTTCTTTATTAGTGGGGATCAGAACCCGTGGTCCGGGGGGATGTGCTCCATAACCACTCTGCCACCGTGCCCCCCCCCAGTCTCCAAAATTGAATCAGTTCACCAACCTACTCTAGAGCATTAAACCACAGAATCCATCCATCTGTTCGAAGGTTATTGCGTTAAGATGAGGGATCTGCCACGATTACATCCCCGACTCTGCGTTTCGGGGGATACAGATATAGTCTTTGTATTATATATATATATCGAATAAAACAACCCAATCTAAATTGATTATCATAGGTTTAAAGTAAATAAATACATAAATACAATTGTAATACTGTGATAAATTATATTGGAAATGGTACAACATATTCTGTAAATGAATAAAATAACTGCCTTTTACATTAATTCATACATTTATAACATGAATGGGAAAAGAAAAAAACATTAAGCTGCATTTAGACAGCTTGACATGTCGTGTCATAACTGCTGTGTGTTCTCCCTATGGAGCAATAACAGCAGAGTCTGCACGGAGAGATAAAAAGGCAGGATAGAATAAGAGAGGGAGGAGGTGCGGAGAGCGAGAAAGAGACAGATGATGCGAGTCAGAGGAGACAGAGAAGGAGTGAGAGAGATAAAGAGAGAGACTTGGAAATTAAGAGAGAGTTCCTCTGAGCCAACCACAACACACACGTGGTACTGGTTAAGACAAAGAGGGGGAGACAAGGAGAGAGAAACAGAGAAAGTAAGAGACCAAGAGAGAGACAGCAAAAGTATGAGACAGACAGGATAGAGAGGGGGAGAGACAGTGAAAGAGACAGAGGCTGTGTCCGAAATCGCCCCCTAACCCCCATATAGGGCACTATATGGGGCGCACGCCATTTTGTAGGGGTGTCCGAATTCTCCATGTGCCCCATATAGGGCACTGAAAGTATCCCACAATGCACCACGAAATGTAGTGAGCATAACATGTACCCTAGACGGAGAAATATAACCCATCAACTCTGGGATAATTAACACTAGGAAAACCAACTCAGAACAACAATTTTCCTGTGTAAATTAAATACATACATACATGCATTTTCTAACTGAGTTTTGTAATGAGAGTGTGGACATGTTTTTTGTAGGTGAGGGTCTATGTGGATTCCAAGGTACTTGTACGTGTCCATAATTGTTAGTGTTTGATCGGATAAAGTAATGGGTGTAGTTATAGAGATGTTTTTGCTAGAGGAGTGAAGGAACGTTAATTAAGAGATTGGGGGAAAACATTGCAGAAAGGTCAGCGAGGGAAGGAGAACTCACGATGCTGTCCGTGCCTGTAAATGAATCACAGGCACCCGTGTGCTTGGGGCGGGTGTCTTACTGACTCAAACTCAAACTTTATTTACTTATATCGCACCTTTCATGCCGAGCATACTGGAGGGCAACTGATCGCTCATTTTACACTCAGAGGCGTTTTTCAAGCCAATGGCCGTGTCCGAGATCGCTCCCTATCCCCCAGATAGTGCACTATATGGGCTGCCGCCATTTTGTAGGGGTGTCCGAATTCTCCATGTACCCTATATGGTGCACTGAAAGTATCCCACAATGCACCGGAAAAAGTAGTGAGCATCGGATGTGCCCTAGATGGAGCAATATAACCCACAATGCATTGTGAGACGTTTTAAAAATGACCGAAACTTGAAAAAATGGCATGGCGGGAGTAAAGAGCGACCGACCACGGTAAATAGTTATAAATGTAAGAACTTTTGACTTTTTCTGACGATTGTTGAATCTTATAATTATTTTTTTTATAATTATTTTTTATAATTATTTTGACAGCGCCAACTGTAGTGTCCGAAATCTCCGTTGCTTTTGAGTTAACCATATGGGGGGTAGGGAGTAGGGGATAGGGAGCGATTTCGGACACAGCCAATGAAATAAAAATAAAAATAACGTAATAGTTCTTAGGGCTCAAAGAACTGGACGTAGAAGCTCCACAGCGCTTTAAGCCGATATCCAAAGAATAGAACAGGTGGTTTTTGCACGGAGAGTCAGCATTGAACAGTTGAACTTAACGTTAGACACATTACCATAGTTTGCTTTTTCCAAAGTATCACTGCATTCATTAGTTTAGGGAGGAGCTAGATCCAGTGGAATTTAGAGAGTCTTTAGGGCAATCTACCCTATCATGTTGAACGATGCATGCAGAAACATGGTAAGACTACCAGCCAAGTGGAGCCCGCGCAAAAACAGTTAGAGCCCCCCGAGAGGCCTCCCCAGAAAATGCATGGAGATAAGATCCAAGGTTATCATTAGCCACTAATTAACTCCTAATGACGGGGATCGACGGCACGCTAACACTCTATTACTGCATCGATTTGCACCGGATTTGTGGAGCGCAGTTTGGCACATCATCACATGTGTGTGTGCACGCACATAGACACACATGAAGAGACACACACACACACGTGCATGCAAGTGTGCACACGGACGGGGTTGGCTGGTTGCTGCTATGGGGTGCACAAGCCTGAATTTCAAACCCTCTGCATTCTGAATTGAATTATCATTTGCCACAATGTAAAGTGCGAATTCAAAGAGTGATCCGCTGAACTTCCGATGCCATGTAGACGGACGTGTCCTGACGGACTCCTGGAATTCCTTGATCCCAATCTTGTCTTTAATTCTTTCCCCCTGTTCTTTTCTTATTATTATTTGTGTCCTGGCTTGCATCATTGTTGCTCTGCAGCGGAGTCTTTCTTCCGGCGGGGACCTACACGACATAGGAAATGTTCAAATATATGGAGAACAGAAAAAAAAGTTTTTAACCGGTTTTGTGGATTTCCGTTGTTGATGTTCCGTTTCTATTCCGGAACAGTTGAAGAAATATTTTTTTTCAACGGCGTGTGTGTGTGTGTGGGGGGAGGGAGGGGGGGATCGGGGGTGGACATCGCAGTCAAGTCGACATGGGACGCTGCAATAGACACAGGGCCATTAACATTACGGGGGCACGTTATCTGCAGCGTCTGTAACCAGTCCACCAAAACGACGCCCACACCGTTCTCTATTCTGCTCTCGAACATCGCTTAAAGTCCCATTTTTTTGTGTACGTTTTTACTTTTGGAATACATTTTTCACAAGTTACTTTCTACTTTTACTCAAGTAAATTTGAGGTGAAAAAAAACTACTTTTTACTGAGATGTCAGTTTGTAAACTCGATGTCGCAGCGCTTTGAACGCCGCAAAGAGTAAATTAGAAGGCCGGTAGTGTTTCCTGCCGCGGACGCCGTTCCACCCCGTACTCCCACCGCATCAAAAGTACACACTTGACTAACACATGCAGACACACACACACACACCTGCTGAATTGCAACTGCAGCTGTTGCTATGGCGAGGGGTGGGGGGGGGCGTGCACCTTGTAAAGAGAGGGAGGAAAAAAGGGAGAAAGGCAATAAGAATGCTGCCAAGAGTGTGACCAAAGCTGGCAACACGTACCACCTCGCGTTACCCGATGCGCCAACTCCCTGCGGGGCTGTGGAAACTAAAACCTGTCACATTAACACCAGTGCTTCTGTCTGGGGAGCTTTGGTGCCACTGGATTTCGCTAGATTTGATCGGAAAATACTGTAGTGCAAGCGCCCCCTCGTGGAGGAGCTGGTTAATAGAGGAACTCGGGTCGACAATAACTGAGCCCAGACATTGTCAAGCTTCGTTCTGACTCTTTATATAGAGGCGTGTAGGCACATGCAGGGTCGGCCCAGAATGCACCGCGCGTGCATTCACTACACTGCCTCCCCCCGTCATGGCCACCGCCCCGGTGGGCGCTCCAACTCCAACGAGTCCGCGACTTGCGATGCCCAAGCAGCCCCTGCAGCGTGCGGCTCGGCACCCACTTCTGACACCAATGTGACGAAAGGCTGTCCCCTCGTGGAGGAGCAGGGAATAGAGGAACTCACATCGGCAATAGCTGAACTCAGCCATTGCCAAGGTTCGTTCGGACTCTATTTAAGGAGGCGAGTAGGCAGGCGGAGGACCGCCAACGGTGGCGGCCCAGAATGCACCGCGCGTGCATTCACTACACTACATTATCACTGAATGTGGCGAAGGACAAGTGTAGAGAAATGGCGAGGGACGAGCTGAAGGTAGAAAAAAAATGAGAGACAACTGATGCACGGTGGCAGAGCGGTTAGAGGGCACGTCCCCCCAGACCATAGGCCAGGGCTATTCAACTGGCGGCCCGCGGGCCAAATCCGGCCCACCAAGCATTGTTCTCTGGCCCGCAGAGCAATCCTAAAACATGGTCAAACATGTTTTATTTATCTGAGATGCTGTTCTTTACCTCACCAGAGACACTAGAAATGTGTTGTTGAGGGTTGAGGCTAACTGAGATTCTGTTCTTTACCTCACCAGAGGCACAAGAAATGTGTTGTTGAGGGTTGAGGCTAACTGAGATTCTGTTCTTTACCTCAACAGATGCACTAGAAATGTGTTGTTGAGGGTTGAGGCTAACTGAGATTCTGTTCTTTACCTCAACAGATGCACTAGAAATGTGTTTTTGAGGGTTGAGGCAAACTGAGATTCTGTTCTTTACC
>OMKY01046130.1:0-10100 GCA_900302395.1 Bregmaceros cantori | reverse complement strand
GAAAGAGTGGGCAAAAGAGAGAACGAGAGAGCTTGCGAGAAAGAGGGAGCAAGAGAGAACGAGAGAGCTTGCGAGAAAGAGGGAGCAAGAGAGAGAGAGAGAGCGTGCGAGAAAGAGGGAGCGAGAGAGAGAAAGAGGGAGCAAGAGAGAACGAGAGAGCTTGCGAGAAAGAGGGAGCAAGAGAGAGAAAGAGGGAGCAAGAGAGAACGAGAGAGCTTGCGAGAAAGAGGGAGCAAGAGAGAGAAAGAGGGAGCAAAAGAGAAAGAGAGAGAAAGAGAGAGCAAGAGAGAACGAGAGAGCTTGCGAGAAAGAGGGAGCAAGAGAGAGAAAGAGGGAGCAAGAGAACGAGAGAGCTTGCGAGAAAGAGGGAGCAAGAGAGAGAACGAGAGAGCTTGCGAGAAAGAGGGAGCAAGAGAGAGAACGAGAGAGCTTGCGAGAAAGAGGGAGCAAGAGAGAGAATGAGAGAGCTTGCGAGAAAGAGGGAGCAAGAGAGAGAACGAGAGCACTTGAGAGAAAGAGCGAGCGAGAGAAAGAACGAGAGAGCTTGCTAGAAAGAGCGAGCGAGAGAAAGAACGAGAGAGCTTGCTAGAAAGAGCGAGCGAGAGAAAGAACGAGAGAGCTTGCTAGAAAGAGCGAGCGAGATAAAGAACGAGAGAGCTTGCTAGAAAGAGCGAGCGAGATAAAGAACGAGAGAGCTTGCTAGAAAGAGCGAGCGAGATAAAGAACGAGAGAGCTTGCTAGAAAGAGCGAGCGAGAGAAAGAACGAGAGAGCTTGCAAGAAAGAGCGAGCCAGAGAAGGAACGGGAGAGCTTGCTAGAAAGAGCAAGCGAGAGAGCATGCTAAAGATCTTTGTGGCGTCTGAGTGTGTGTCTCGCAGCAAACAGATATTGGTGTTGGAAAGAATCCTAACGTAAACCATACGCCGTCATGCAAGTTATCCAATATGTTAACAGTAAGTAATGTTCAACAAAGCAAACAACGCCTATGAGTTAACAGCGCTCCCCTCTGCATTCACTTTGGAATGGGCATTGTAAATAAAAGTCGATCATTGCTCGAAGTTTGTACGAACAGCTAGAGTCATAAATGAAGTTGTTGTGTGACCTTTGTAGAGCCTGTGGTTGAATTGTGAGTGCACAGTGCCTGCTAGGAGTGCAAAAGCAGCTGCTGTTCCGAGCCCCCCGCTGACGTTCAGCAGGAGGTGCCATTAAATGAGGGCCACAAATTTCAACACCACTCATTAAGGCTTCCCACCACTATGGTGGATAGCAAAACGCAGACATCAGAAAGATAAAAAAAAAGGATGCGGCTTGCGCTCATTGCGCTTGATAGCACCCCACCATCTTAGAAGAGTCTCAGGTTTAACATGTTCGCCACATGGATGACGGGAAAAATATCTGCTTCATTTCTTACTTTGTTGTCTCTGTCTGGACATGAAGCTCAATCGGAAGCACTCTTTTAGTTCAGAAGATTCCAACAGATACACATTGGGTGTATTGCCTTAATGTGGGCCATTTTTTGCAGCTTCCTAATGTGGGACTGTCACTTGCCTGAGGTGGAGCAGTGAAATGTAGTGTTGAACAGTTGAACTTAATGTTGGACACGTTAGAATAAGAGTTAAGATACTTTATTTTGTCACACATCATACATACATGTACAGTGAAATTCTTCCTCCGCATTTAACCCATCCCCGAGGAGCCGTGGGACCCCCCCAGTACCTTGGCCAGGGGCACTGACTGGAACAGGTTAACTACAACACGTTTTTGGTGGTGGGGGAAACCGGAGTGCCCGGAGGAAACCCACACAGCCACGGGGAGAACATGTACAGAGAACACAGAAAGGACCTGTCCGAGTTGGGATTCGAACCCTGGACCTTCTAACTCTGAAGCAGCAATGCTAACCACTGCGCCACCGTGCCGCCTTTTATCATAGTTTTCTTTTGCCATAGTTTCACTGACATCATTAGTTTAGGGAGGAGCCAAAGTCACTGGAACGTATCCCATATTAGGCAGTGGCCCACATTAGGACAATACTTGCTTTTTGGAGTGTAGAAAAGAGATGTTCTTCTTTACATTATAAGCTGTTGTGTTCAGATATAATTTCTGGAGAATATTCGTTGGACCTTCAAACATCACTGCAATTTAATTAGTCTAGCGGTTGCCATTGAAAGCATTAGCTTAGCATTATTATGGCTTAGTCTCACATTCCACGCAAGCTGTCATGAGATTGATTCCTGTCTCCGCTCCGTGAACGCTGCAGGTCTGCTTCCCCACTCTCTCTCCCCCCTTCACACTGAGCCTGTGAAAGCTCAATGAAGATGAAAAATGGTGCTTGCATATCATTATGGTACGAGCATGGAAGAGCATACTCTTCTGTCTAGGGCTGCTCTAATTAAAATGGGATTCAAAATTCTATTCTTGTCTGTGCGACTGTCTCACAGCAAACAAATGAGGGATAATGTCAACCATACGTTGTCATGTAAATCAACCAATGTCATCACTACGTAATGTTCAACAAAGGACATACTCCCTTCCCCCACGCCCCTCTCTCTCCTAACCTGCCAGCCAGAACCAACGATGCTCACCGCTAGACGGTACGTTGGGTTTGGGTAGACGTTGCTCGTATACGGGCCGACCAATCGGTTTATTCATTTTTATATGGGAGACACGAGATGTGGGCGGAGTTTGGTTGTCAGGCTTCCACACCACTTGTCCCACCTACTGCGCTGTGACTGGATAAAATTATTTGATTGACACTTTTCGTTAGATGTTTTTTGACCCTGGTTTTACCAGACCCAATAATCATTCTAATTGCGTGCGATGCGTGGACAATCTGTTGGTTCTGGCTCGCCAGGCTGTCTCTCTCCTGCCTATTCGACCATGCAAATTCACTCTCGAATCAGCACTTTAGAAATGTAAACTTTGAATCTCCAAGTCCCTACCGACAGCTCGAGACTACTCAACATCTACACGAGGGCATCACTGGGAGAGATCTGAGCGAGCAGTGTTGGCTTTTCCAAAGATGTCCCTCCTCTCCTGCGTGGTGTGGGGTGCTTAGTAATTAGTTTGCTCATCGCTTCATATTTTATCGCCTGGCTGAGCCCCTTCAGCCTCTTTGTGTTTACTTGTTAATTAGCCGTGGCACACTCGCGGTGGCCACGCCGAGACCGTGAGGCTGGCCTTGGAAGCTCTCCAAGCTGCCAGGAAATACAAAACTGTACTGTATGTATTCCATTTACCTCTTCTTCCTTTTTTACTCTTTCTTTTCAGCCCATTCAGGTCATTTTCTCAGCTTTATTAGGGTTAGTGGAAATGCAGGCACGCATGCTGACTGCTAAAGAGATATTGTAGAGCTATGCTTTCTGAAGGAATATACATTTTTATGTCGCAGGGGCATTGTACAGAGTGTTGGCATACAAGAGTTTGTGAAAGTCAGCCACCTTCAAAGATGTTATTCTTTTTATGAAATTAAATGTCTATGCTTTATCTCAAAACGGCTATTGTCGTAGAGTGGGGAAAGTGAGGTTTGCAGTTGTTGCCAGCTGCTAAAGGGATATGCCGGAAACAAGATGGAAGCATTGTTGAAACCCAAATGAAATATTGTAGAGCCATGCTTATTGTAGGATTGAACAGATTCCTTCATGAAATCTGAATTGTGACCACACAGTGTTGACATACAAGATTTTGTGCAGCTCACAGGAAAAAGTCAGCCAATTTGATAGCATGTGTGCTTTATATAAATGTTTTTGTTTTTAAGATAAAGCATAAACAACTATTTTGAAAACAAAGCTAAAGGACCGCCAAAGAGACCGCCATGACTGTTCAGTCACACACACAAGCTACTGTTTGCGTGTGTAGCTAAAGGAAGCCCAATAGGTTTAGCGCCATCCGCATAACGGGAGTGGAATTACGTCCAGGAGCAAATGGACAAAAATAGACGAGAAAAATGATCGATACTCTTGCGGACGAATACATTGTAACGACAGTTGTTGCATCGATATATCGATACAAAATCAATATTATTTGCACCCCTAGCACTAGCAGGTATGCCATGATATCCATTTTTAGGCTGTATCGCCCTGCTCTAGTCTCGTGCTTCTCCACTGAATGAGAAAGCGAACGGTGTGAGTAAGATGGAGGATCTGTCGGGGCTCCCCTCTCTGGAATAGCAGACAGAGGAGGAGAACGGACCACGGCGAGGAGGTGATGTATCGCTTACGGCTGGTCCTGTCCGGAAAATGAAAATACATCGGCCAGATCAAAAGAGCTTTCCACTTCCTTTCATGCCGGATTTTCACACTCATGTCTGCTGGTGTGGTGCGTGTGTGCGTGAGTGCGGGGTGGATGTATGTGGATTTGTGGGAGTGTGTGTGTGTGTACAGACACCACGTCTGGGTGAGTGTTGAGTGAATGAGATTGTGATTACGTATGTGCGTGTATGAGGTTATGTGTGTATTCAGGTGAAAAGATGTGTTGTGCAACCGTGTCTGTCTCTATCAGTTGTTTGTGTGTGTGTGTTCTTTGTAGTTGTGTGTGTGTGTGTTGTGTTGTGTTGTGTGAATGATGCATGGTCATGTGAGTTTTCAGATGAAAGGATGTGTGTGTGTGTGTGTGTGTGTGTCTGTATATGTATTTCCCTATCAGTTGTTTGTGTGTGTTATTTGTAGTTGTGTCTATATGTGTGTGTGTATGTTCTCACATAAACTTGTACGTTTATGTGAGTGTTATTATGGGTGTGATGTGAAAGGATGTGTGCGTCTATGTGTACAAAGGCCTTCACCTGTATATGCGTGTCTCTGTCAGTCGTTTGTGTGTTTGTGTTCTTTGAAGTTGTGCGTCTGTGTGTTGTGTGAATGACGTTTGATCATGTGGGTGCGTGTATGAAGTTGTGAAAATGTGTTCAGGTGAAAGAATCTGTGTTGTGTACCCGGCGTGCTCCTGTGTATGTGTGTGTCTGTCATTTGTCTTGGTTGTATTTTAAGGTTCCCCCTGGGGTGTCCAGCAAAAGCGACAAGCTTCGCGACTAGTGTTCTCTGTGTGTGTGTGCGTGTATGTGTTGGGTACGCATGTACAGGTATGTTTATGTGTACATATGTATACCATGAGTGCCTCTATCAGTCATTTTTGTTGAGTGTTCTTTCTAGTTGTATGTATACGTGTGTTCTTTATGTGTGTATGTGTGTGCTTATTGTGGTTGTATGTGTATGTATTTGTGTGTTTGTATGTGTACATATATATTTTTTTAAGTTATTTTCTCCGGCATCAGCGCCGTTTTTCCATCTTTATTGGATAGGATTAGTCGGAAACTGGGTTGAAGAGATCGGGGATAGATGTTGCAGACAAGTCGACGAGCGGAGTCAAACTTGCGACACTGCGGATGCTGCGGTAGACACAGCGCCACTAACGGCGCGGGGGGTCGTGTTCGGTGCGGTGTCCATAACCACTTGGCCAACGCGGACCGTGTGTATGTATTTTTGCATGTATGTATGTATGTGTGTGTGTGTGTGTGTGTGTGTGTGTGTGTGTGTGTGTGTGTGTGTGTGTGTGTGTGTATGTGTGTCTGAGCGTGTGTGCTCATTGGAGTTGTGTGTATGACTGTGTGTGCACCTGTGTACATGTGTCTCTATCAGACATTTGTGTGTTTTCTTTGTAGTTGTGTGTATGTGCATGTTGTGTGTGTTCTTTGTAGTTGTGTGTATGTGCATGTTGTGTGTGTTCTTTGTAGTTGTGTGTCTGTGTGTGCACACACCTGTGTGTGTCTCTATATCAATCTCTGTGTGCGTTCTGTGTGTGTGTGTGTGTGTGTGTGTGTGTGTGTGTGTGTTAATGATGGTTCCTGCGATGGACCACCAGCGACCCTCTCTCCATCCAATCTTTGGAGCCATATGGGGGCCATATGCCGTGTGCAGCCACGTCGCTGCGAGTTAATCCTCTGGTTGTCTGCTGGCACGGTACGTGACGACGCAAGAGCGCCCCAATAGGGTCGTGCAAAAACCAACATGGCCGACTAATTGACAATCGACATATGCTCACCTTGAAACGAGAAGTGGGTGCCAATACAGTGCATACTGTAAGCCATATATGGCCTGTTTGTTACCTGTGCTGAGGCATAGCCGCGAAGCAGGTTATGTTTTTAGCCTCCTTGGCTCGTCCCCTCGATAACTGAAAAAGTTGAGCACGGATCTGGATGATATTTGGCAGAGTTGTTGGAATATGATTAATATTATTCAACATTATTGATAAAAAGGAAGATGAATATGAAGAAAACCATGAACAATATTTGCATAATAATGAATTGCATTGACTTTGCGCTAATTTGTAACCAAAATGTTCTACATTTGGTGGCTATTGTGAACCAAAATTGACTAGATTAATTTTTGGATAGATAGATGTCGCTCTGAATCTTTTGGGGATAAAAAAAATCTAACCGATTAGTCGATGAATCGTTTCAATAATCGGCAACTAATCGACTATTGAAATAATCGTTAGTTGCAGCCTACTTTGTAGTGCACTGTCCTAACGGACTGAGCTACTGCGGTGCTCCCTTTTTAATCTGGCCCGCTGAACAAATTATAGTGGATGTGTAAATATGGATATGTAATTTAACTCCATTTTTGTTGGCCTTTTCACCATGCAATACCCTAACAATGGGCATTAGACTAATCAAATGAATGTGTACATCACTTAAACATTATTTAGTAGAAATTGAGCTTTTGTTGAGAATTCTGTTGGAAATTTCTGTTTTTAAATGTTGAGAGTGATTTCATTGATTTATTATTTATAGAGCTGCAACTAACGATTATTTTGATAATTGATTAATCGGTCACTTTTACTGGCGACTAATTGATTAATCTCTTAATTTTTCCTTTGCAATCAGAACTATTATTTATTGATGTTTTTGTGTTTTATCTGTATCTTTTTCCCGCTTTATTCAGAATTAGCTGCAAAAGGGGTGAAGAAGGGGGAGGAGACATGTGGCAAGTCTGTCGGTGAGGGGAGCGAACTCACAGTTCTCTGCAACATGATGGCATATGTGTGCTTCATAGTACACTCACCCTTAACAGACTGAGCTACTGCGGCATGCGAAACCGGAAGGATTATTAACCTGAAACGTTATTGATACTGCAAACGTTGAACTAGTTATATTCAACATACTTGAGGATTGGAGGACGGGCCAAACAAGCAAAACGATTAATTGCTGTTAATTCATTCAATAATCGATTAACCGGTTGCACCTCTAATTATTTAATTATTTATTTTTCTCCATAATCGTCAATCCAGTGTTGTTCTGTTTAGGGAAAAAACAGCCGCATCTCCCGTGAGCCGTAGTTTGCCCTTCTCTGTTGCAGAGGAATGACTTTATGCATGAATGATTCCCCCAGAATAAGTTTTTGCACGAGGCTTCGTGCAATTTTAATGTGTCCATTTCAGTTGAATGCCTGAAGGCAGTGCCCCAACATCTGCCCAGTGAGAATGCCTATAATGGGGAACATCATGTTAAGGGAGTAATCAACGGCAGGTACGGCTTGAGGTCAAAGGTCAAACTTGGTGTGAACCTCAAGTCTACATCGCTGTGCAAATCCAGCCCATTATCATTCTGTCCTTGTCTTTTGTCTTCCCTCAATCAATAACTCCTGCTCTGGAATAGACTGGAAGGAGGCACGTGGGAGCGCACTGGTCTCTATTAGCAGAAAGATAAAGCAAGGACAAGGAATTCCTATATCTATTTATGAGTCCATTATATCTGCCAGTAAGAACTGAACAAAGGTCGGCTTATGAAAAAAAGATTTTGCAAAAAGGTACATTTGAGAATCTTGAGAAATAAAGTTCATGTTATGCAATCCAATGATTATCCAAAAACTTTGAACATTGACGTGATTAAGGCTGCAACTAACCATTATTGGATTAACCGGCTTTTTTTTTTTACGTTATTTTTTGGGCACAAGCGCCGTTTTTCATTCTTTTTTTTAATTGAGAGAGATAATGGCAGGATTAAATCAGAAACTGGGATGAAGAGTCATGGGGAGACTTTGCAGAAAAGCCAGAAAGGGGATTACAACCTGCGGCGCTGCGCAAACTATGGCCCGGGGGGGAACGCTCTATAACCACTCTGCAACTGTAACTGAATCGGCTAATTCTACTGACGACCAAGGAATTAATGTTGATTTTCCCTTCAGAACTGGATGATTATTAACCTGGTCATTAATAGCACATTTTTGTATTAGCATGGAGGAGCCTACTCTTCTGTGTTAGCCAGAGATGGCAAATAACAAAGTAACTTAAGTACTGTACTTAAGTAGGTTTTTCATGTATCTGTACTTTTAGAAGTACATTTTTCCATGATGACTTTTTAGTACTGAGTAGATTTTTAACACAAATATATGTACTTCTACTCCTTACTTTTCCCAAAACAGGCTTGTTACTTTTGCACACCGATGGTAGGTGGTAGGGATATGTATAGTGTGAATTAGCCAGTAGGGGGCGGTAATAAACAGATGTTAATTTAAATGTTCGGCAGTGGGATTTATGAACCTTAAGTGAAGTTGAACTAGGTTTTTAACAATGTATTCAAACATTGTAAAACGAGCATTGAAAAAGTGCATTTCATATACAATTCTACTTTTTTACTTGTACTTTATACTTTCATAAATACCTTTGAGTAATTTTTCTGTACTTTTACTTTCAAAAATACGTTTTGAGTAGATTTCTGAGCCTGTACTTTTAACTCTACTTGAGTAGATATTGGGATCAGTACTCTGTAGTATTATGCAAGTTGTTTGTTCACAAATATATTTTACTCTTACTCAAGTAAGAAATGTGGGTACTTTTGCCATCTCTGGTGTTAGCGTATAGGATTGGTTTTTCACCAAAGCTGCCTCATCTTTCATTGTATTATTTGTGTTGCTGTGGTAACAGTGGAAATTAACTAAGAGAATGGGTTAATTCAATAATAGATTAATCAAGTAATTGGCTGCAGCTCCAGAAACAGAGGGATTACACATCATCTACACTATACTGCACACTACTTAAATAGTAAATGATAAAAATATATATTCTCAATTAAAATCATTAGTATTTAAATCCTATTCTGGGGGAAATGACAGCCCTAGAGTCCGTAGTAGTCCGTTTGATGTCGACACCCGCAGATGCTCTTGCGAGGGGGCTGCGCATTGCAGCCAATTTCCTGGATGGGTCTTATTCAGTTTTATATTCACAAGTAGAGATGACAATTTTCATAATGTGTGCTGTGTGGCCAGGCCTGCTGGAGCCAGCTGGCTGCCAAGTATTCTACTGACTCCCTGCAGATCTGCAGAACAAAAAAAGAATAGAAATATATAATTTAAAATGGAAATAAAAGTTTATCAACCATTTTCACAAGAAATATCAATTGATGTTTCAAGTCCCCTGAATATTCTTTGCAAATCACCTTTATTGCGTCTGATTCAGAGGCCGATAATGGGACCCGGTACCCCAAAATTTACCCCAAACTATTCAGCGTTTCGGTACGCGTTTCGGTACCCCAAACTATTCAGCAGGGGACAACTTTAGATATTCAACGTTGATTATCTGTCTGTCGGATTCTATGAAAGTTAAAATTTTCATAGAATCTGATCAATACCCCTCTACAAATTATATTCAATCATAACCACATTTAAATCATTCAGTGCAAACATTTTGTGAAGTACCATAGTACCATATACACGTTGTCGCTTCTGAGTTTTATTGCAAAAAAAAATAGATTGCGTGCAGTAGCTGACTGCCAGATGGTGTCACATGCCAGACGGTCACCGTCGGCACTGCCTCCACATTTACTGAGGATTTTTTGAGAGATTAGCACTTTTCAGTGATACCCGCCCCTGTTTTGGACACTAACGAATGGAAACACATGGAAACAAGTGTGTTTTTCAGAAAGAAGTTTCCTTTGGTAAGTGTTCTATTGACACATACATTTTCGATGGGTCTTCAAAATACCCTGGTACTGGGACGTGCCAAATTTGAATATGGCCTGGCACTCAATGTGTTAAACTTCTCCTATTTCCCTTGCCTTGCCTCTCAATCATATACTCAGTGCAATATTTATTTCCTCTTTATTCTCTCCCTAAG
>OMKY01046126.1:16389-28063 GCA_900302395.1 Bregmaceros cantori | reverse complement strand
CTCAGTAACACAATACAAATGTATAAGCCAAACTCATGATTGCAAATGTTGGTTGTCAGGTGTCCACGCATGGGACTGTGGAGGGGAACTTATGTGGACCAGAATTGGCCAACATAAAGTTTACACAATGGACCACCACAGTCTCAAGGCCCCAAACTGGCTGACTGATGTGAGTATGTCCCAAAACGTGTTATGATGCCAAACACAAATGTTTTGTTTATATTGAGGACCCTTCTACCTTAAGCATAGATATCCTGACATAAAATTTGCATCTTTGCTATTCATTATAGCTTTAAAATGTTAATACACATTATCTGCATGTCTTATGTATTTTAATGTCTCACACTACAGGCCATTCCCCCCCCCCCAAAAAAAGAATGTCCTCGGGGTCAAACAGGACGAACTAGAACACTGCCGACAAGGTAAACTAATTACTCCTGTGTCTAATCACCTATATGTGTAAAATATGTGGATCTAAGCCTCGTTAGTGTTAAGGGCTTTTGTGCGGGCCCACACTAAAGTTCTTGGAAGGTGCTACGCTGCAGCATCCACTGCAAGTCAATACACACTATTGTGGCGTTATTGCAAGGTATAAAAAAAAAAAAAAAAAAACGAGAAGAGATTTGTAGGCGCCTCCTGGCAGAAAGGAAGAAATTGTCCGTTGATACCGTATGCTGCTCCTTTGCAACGGTAATAACTTATTGTGAATCGTGAATAAAAATACAATTGCTTTTCTAGATGACCTCAAAAAGATCTTTGCCACCAAAGTTGGGGTGGCAGACTCGGCGAAAGAGCATCAACTGGGTAAAAGCCCATAGCCAGAAATCTGAAATATTAACAGCAAATGCAATTATGAAGCAAAGTATGGGGGCCAAGATCTAGACTTTCATACAATATGTGTAGACAGTTTGCTTGTTGCATGAAATCAATATTGCACAACACAAACATAAACAGGAAGTCACCTTTGCTGTTGACCTGTATTTTGAGATGTACTTTTTTCACAAAGCATATGGGATAATTTAAATATTTTTAATTTCAGATCAAATGCACATCGGCAGGGTGCCAAAGATTGTACCATCAAGTCTGCGCAGGGAGAAGCGACACCAGGGGGGTGTATGTCTGTCCTGCCCATAACGATAAAAAGGTAATCTTGGAAAAGAGGTTGTCTTGGGCAGAATGGGATAATCTATACACACACTGATGGAGGAAGAGAATATTAGAAAACAACTATTATGGCGCTATCTATTCATTATCCTTCCAGAAGTACTAGTTGTAAGAATTTGTACTTTGTTAATTTGCATCTCTGGTGAGCTGTATACAAGCGCCATGTGCAAGCACACTGTGCGATACACAATGAAGTGTATTGACAGTTTTCCTTATTTTATTTTATTTTTACAGACACATGAGCCCCTCGAGTTGGTTGGCATGGACTTATTAAAAGTTGACGCCAACCACCGAGGGGCACTACCATGTAATCTTGATGGTTGACTACTTTACAAAAATGGGCTGAGGCCTGGCCAATCAGGACGAAGACGGCCTGTAAGGTGTCGCAGTGCATCCTGAACTTAGTTTAGTCCGACTGCGACTTCTCACCGACCTCGGCACAGAGTTTCGCAACAAGGTATAATGCATTAACTACAGCACAAATGCCACTTTACGTGCAGATTACACACGTTAAGCATAATTTCCAACTAACAAACCTCTCATTAGATCAACAAAGCTCTGTGCGAATCCCTTGGAGTGGAGCTCAGTTTCTCCACCCCCTACCATCCCCAAACCAACGGGTTGGTAGAAAGATTAAACCGGACTATGCCCTAGTTAGTTTCTTTCTGCGCATACAAACTAAAATTAAATTCCTATAAATATTGCCTTATGACTGATTGTAACCTATTGTCCCAATACAGCACACAAAGATGACAAAGGAAAAACCATCAACTTGGCACCTGCAGGCAACTAGGTTTAGTCTTCGAACAAAAACAAATTGACCACCAGATACAGCCATTTTTCCTGATGCACGGGAGGGAGACTCAGCTGCCGCTGCAGGTGCCAGATATGGATATGGTATGTAGGTGTCATAGCATGAACGTTACAAGGAATTACTGATGTAGTGTGCTATTTTGAAATTTATTTTCTTATTCCCAGTCCATAGAAGCGGAGGACCTGGTCAGGAGGGAGGTGTTCCCAGGCCTCCGAACGTCTGCCGGAAGTTTATGAGCGGGTCCGAACCAACATCCAGGCCCACCAGGCTAAGACAAACGAAAACGAGCGCTCAAGAACAACTGGCGGTGGGGGACAGGAGGGAGCAGGTAATATAGACAGAATGGACATTTGTGCATATATTTCTAAGTGAATATAAAAATGCACAGGGTAAATTAAGAGTTGTTGAGCTAATTAGTTTCATTACAGGTGTTTGAGGTGCCATTAAATGTTGAACATATACACAAGGTCGTCCATGTTAAAACAGTGGGGACCGCGGTGTACAACTTGGACCTTATAACTAAGTTCATCATCCCAGAGCCCCGTGTCCCCAGACATTTGAAACCTCCATGCCCCTCAACATCTGGCTCCCTATCCAGAGTCAGCTGCAGCTTCCTTGGACTTGTCCATCCACTGCCCACAGTACCCAGCTGGACCTGCTCATCAACGACCGGCAGACTCTGGGGACACTCCTCAGAGGGAAACTGAGAAGGGTCCGTTACGACCTTGTACATTTTTTTCCAGAAAGCTAAACCCTGCGGAATTGAACTATTGTGTTGGAGATAAAGAGTGAGTGGAGTCACTGGCTAGAGGCCGCTAGATTTCCTTTTGTTGTTCTCACTGATCACAAGAATTTGGTTCCTATCACTTGTCGGAGAGGCTAGCTAGATGGGCTGAATTATTCAGTCGTTTTTCGTTTTCTATTACTTACACGTCTGGTTCTACGAACCTCTGTGCGGATGCTCTCACGTTTTCCCCTTTCCTCTATCCGCAGGGGCAGAGACATGTCTCTTCTTCCATCTGATGTGGTTATTGGAGGGCTGGAGTGGGAAGTGGTCGAAGCAGTTTGCACACGGAACTCAAATATACCTCACCAGGCGCCTAAGAATAGGCTTTTAGTGCCTGATGAGTAACGTGTAATTTTATTAAGTCAGAATTGAAGTTGTGTTGAGCCTAAATATTTAATCTCAGACTGTAGCACCAGATGGTTCTCTCTTAGTTCAGGTCAATACTGAATTCTGTCTGGCTCACTCCTGTTGGCTCCACAAACTCCATATGGGCGTCACGGTGACAGTGGGGTGTTGAGGCCTCCACATGTGCAGATTAATCAGGCCAGGGAAGCAGGCAGTTACTCAATAACTGCCTGCTTCTCTTGTTCAATAACGCAAAGCTGCTGTTGGACCAAGTCGGAAGTCACATTAAATTATTTTTTGTAAATAAACAGTGCCTTTATAGCCATGTTTCTTTGTTCTGAAACCCTGTCTGTTAATCAGGCCGTTATGTGGTGTTCACATCATGTGTTCATATTTATCCTGTTCAGTCCGATCCCTGACGGTCATTCTATGTCACTGGGGCATGTGAAGCCAAACACATCACTGTTCATGGTCTGCTGTCTGTTTCACATGTGCATGTTATTGCACATTTTTGTTCTGGCTGCAAAATCCTAAATTAGTCATTTTTATGCCAGCTGGTACAGTGAGTAATCTCAGATGGTGCATGCGACTCTAGAGTCCTGCATTTTCTGAATCATTCCCGAGTCTGGTAAAGGGTCGATTGCACTAATGTGGGCATTTTTTGCAACTTCCTAATGTGGGACAGTCAGTTGCCTAATGTGGTACAATGAAATGTGTTAAACTTAGGTTGGACACTAATAGTTCCACTCCTGTTAGCTTAGGGAAGATTTAGTTGGCCCACATTAGGAGCAATCCTACATGTAATCAGTTACATGTCTCATTCCTGCGGACTATATCGCCTTGTTAATAGTCTGACCTGGAGTCAGGCTGTGCTATCCAAGACAAATTTCCATGTCCATTTCCTACAAATGTTTCAGTTGGTTGGTTGCTAGATAAGAGTTAAACAGCTGCAGCTTATAGCAAATTATGCACTATAAAATTACTATATTCTTTTTTTTTTTAAGTAATCCAAAAGTAATCCCTTTCTAACCCTAGTTGTAAGCCCCACACCCAACAACGACGACCTGCTGGTGTAAACTCAAACTAAAGTGGCTGCACCACGAAGGTGCTGGAACCCAACAAGCTGAGACCAGGGAACAAGCAGGAAGCGCTTGCCTGCAGCCTCCTGCTCCAGCTCTTTTATAGCTCCTCCTCCACCAGGCCACAGGTGCTGGCAATTATCAATCAAAGCCTGCACACAGGTCCAGGAAGGTTAGAGGGCACTAAACACACAAAAGAAACAAAACCATCAACTTTTTTTAAACACTTTTATTTGTGTAAACATTTTTAACGTTGTAATGCATTTTCTGATCACACTATTCATGAGACATGTGAGAGGATTGATTTGATTTCCTGCTTAAAACTCACACGAATCATAAATTCACTGTGAGCTATTGAACTCGCTATATGGGCCATTCTATCGAATGTCAAAACTGTTGTCCCACACTAAAAAAATGAAATTAAACAATCAAGAATTCAGACTTTAAATATTTGCTAAGATTCTCTTATGTTAAACATCTTATATTATTATTATTGTTGTTATTATTATTATTATTATTATCGTATATACATCTTGTGATCTATTTAACCCACAAGACAGCAAATAGATAGTAGAGTAGAAGATTAGACACTTCCATGTGAATAGTAAAAAATGAAAATGTTAGCAATGAGCAGAGAAAGCAGAAAAGTCAATTTGATTTTGAATTGTAAAAAAGAACCAATTAATTGATTGAATGTCAGTAAAAATGGGTAATTAATCGATGATCAAAATAATCGTTAGTTGCGGCCCTACGTCACACTCTCAACCTCACACAAATGTCTAATATATTATCAACAGTGCATGCATTTATTTTACAGATTGGCGATCACTACCTTCTGCACAATGGGACGAGTCTTACGTGAGCTTATGGCTAAAATATATCGGCATACAAGAAATGTATGTGTAAATTGAAGGATGAGGGCGTGACAGGAAAGATTCTAGCAGTTTCTAGCAGCAGACTACCTGACTGAGAACTCTGGAATGAAAGGTGACCAGTGAGGTGTTACGATTTTCCTGCGCATGCATGAACAGTCGAACAAATGGCACAATACACTTTCAAGTCATGGACAAATTCTCGCGCTCAGGCAACTACCGGCATGGTAAAATCATAGGTGTCTCAGCTAAACAAGAAGACTTTGTAGATGCATTGGACTACATTGAACACAAACAATGTTTCGATGGTCCAGATCAACAGGTTGATGCTGGGGCTTGCATACGCAATCTCAGATTCATCAGTGTCATCGAAAAGAACTCAAATTACACAATTGTCATTGAATATGACATTGTGCCAAAATCAGGCATTGTGAAAAGGTAAAGTTCACAGTGTAGGAATTCCAAAGTTGAGTAAAAAAAAAGAAAGAAAGAACAAAGTCACATATGAAGAGAAGGTGGCATACCGTAGAGTGGGTGCCAATTCACCAAAATTTGAAAAACATCAACTTGTTCAGTTCCTTCAAGGTCTAAAGGACAAGGATGCACAAAGAAAGGCAGAGAGAACACCCAAACAAACTGCTATTGAATACAGAGAACACCAAGATAGAAAGCTTTCCGGTCTAGTCACTTGTGGGACAAAGAACATGGATAACTCGTTGTTTTACATCATCGTGACCAACAAACTGCATCCCAAATTGCTTGAGAGCACCGTCTTTTTGATGCACATGAAGCCGTTCTGTGTCCTTGACTTTGATCCTGATTCAAAATCCTCTGGACTTTGCGGTAGATACAAAGAGCATCATGCTGCTACTTTGCATTCTATGGATGACTGTGCAACTACCAATGCAAAGGTGAGCATTCCTAACCTAGTAAAGCACTTGTAAATTTTTGACAGAGCAAGCTGGATTTTCTGCAATGGTCAAAAGGACCTGACAGGAAAGAAAAGCCAAGATGAAAATGACTGGATAAAACCCAGTAGAAAGAAAATGGTAAGGATTGTGCTATCCTATTTGAGGCTCTAATTTGTTGTGGTTTTCATGCTCATGTGCGACGTGGAGCAGCCGATTGGCTATAGCTTGGACAAATTTCTGGTTGGCTGAAAAACTATCATTTAAAAGGTACTGTAGTAAGGACATTTTATCAGATATATGACCAATCTACGAACGAAATCGTTACCAAACAATTTCTGAAGGTGTGTAATATCATGTATTAAAAGGTTGAAATTCAACTCCTGGGGGAAACCTCTTTAAAAACAACTCAAAGTTGGGGTATCCATAACTGATTTTTGAAAATTGGAAAGCTCTGAAATTGTACTTGAGTAACTTTTGAGCGGTCAAATTAGGGCTTTATTGTGATTATAAGTTGATTCCAAGCATTTATTTTCCCCCAAGACCACTCCCTGGTGTAAAAACATCCACACCCGCTTTTCCTGTTCATCATTCACCCGCCATATGCCACCCCCCCTCGCACGTTTGTGTACTAAAACGTATATAAAATAGTTTAGTTTTTAGTTATTTGCCATGGTAAATATAACTGCTTATTGTTTAATGGTGGGTGCTGTTGATGGTTGGCATTCTGAGTGAGAAAGTTTGGAGTTAACACCAGCCAGCGGCAGACATGCTAAAACCATTTGGACAGTCAAAATATTCTGCTTTGTAAGTATAATCAACATACTTGTCTAAAATCTTGTTTCACTTCACTACTGATAATTTGCATAATGTCACAATGAAAACTACATCCAATGACAAATAGATTTGTTTTGTTAAAGGCTGCCTGTCTGCCTCTTTACCTACCTAGCTTTGTTAACATGGTGCAGCTCAGGCTACATCTGGCAGACTGCCAGTTTATAGCGTTCTAATACAATATTAGAACACTATAAACTTAAAGAAGGGACTCCTAAAGGCTACTCTTGAAAATGCTACAATTTTGGAGCCTATGAAGGAGGTTAAAAATGGATGAAGACTGAGCTACCACAAACAGTGTAACACTAATTTGTACAACAAGAGATCACCAAAAGTCAGCTCGAAGATCAAAGACAGAGAGAGTCAGCAAAGACATACTTGCTCTGAGTTCAGTGCAGTTCAACTGCATGCAGTTCTACAAGTACAGTCCGTTCAGCTTCTGTACATGTACAGGATTTCTTTGCAACCAGCCTGCACATCTCTACAAACATAAGTCAGCAGACGCCAGAAAGAAATATAGAGTGCCTGATAATTTGACTGCTGATAAACTGAAGGCAAGCTTGCTAAAGACAGCTAGCGTGGGTTCCTGAGAGCCTTCAGAGGTCTTGTCACCGATATTAGCTGTATGGGGGAATGACAGGGACAGAGAAGGCATCACTAATATTATTGGCACTCATGACACCATCGTGGAAGAAACATCGATGATGAGGTTGAGGTTGACACTGCACGTGAGGATTTATCAGTTACAACAGCGAGTGAAAGTGAAACATGAAGTGGGGATCAGGTGGTTTCCAGGGAGGTTTGGAAAACAACCTTTGCAGTCTGGTGGCAACAATATAGACTTAAACATTGTCCATGGAGGAGGTGGAGAGTCTGCTCCAGGAGTAGAGCCTCAGACAGCAGGTGGAGGTGTGCCTGCTGCAGCTGCAGAAGCAACACCGAGGAGGCAATGGCAGTGACGGTGCGTAGCTGAAGTGAAAATTCTTCCTTTCACCAATTCTTCCTTCCACCAACATCAAACATGAAGGAATTATTACCACCAGGTTTATTCACGTCGCTGAACTCTCCTCCTCTGTGACCCAAGACCAGCCACTCCTCATACCCAGAGATACACTCTGAGGAGCAAGGTGGGTGATCAAAGCCCAGGATCCTAAATTACCACGACTGGAATGGCTGGATGAAGAGTATCCATGCTGAGGATGCCAAGCAGAGCACAGCGTGGCCCCAATGACTACAGCACCAACTGCATCACTCTCAAAAAGTGCATGTAGCTCTCCACAGACAGAATCATTATAGTTACATTTGATCTTTCTATCTGGCTAAGGGCTGTAGACATCATAAAGCAAGCAAAACTACTAGTCATTCCAAGGCTGAGCAGCTCGTCGACTTGTCTGCAATCCCCGATCTCTTCAACCCAGTTTCCGAGTAATCCCATTCAACGGTCAACCAACACGCAACGATTAAACAAAGACGGTTCAAGTTTTTTCAAACTGTAAACCATGCACAAGGGACTACTGGGTGGACACTTAAACATTATAGTCTTCTGCCAAAAATAGATCTCAAAAAGGCCTTTGACACTGTCAATCACCGTGTCTTACTCTCCAAGTTACAGCACTTTCAACTGTCTGCAAATACAATACACTGGTTTGAATCATACCTAACAGGAAGACAGCAATGTGTTTTGAAAATTTGATATCATATTGTAACATTAATTTGGTTTTTAAATGTCTAAACAAACTCACTGCACCCCTGTTCTCAGCACTGGTCAGTAGACGCCAGAACACCCGTAGAACAACAAGAGCTTCATCAAATGGTGACTGTATTGTTCCCACATGCAGGACCACATTTGGACAGACGGCCTTCTCAATCAAGGGGCCAAATCTTTGGAACTCTATACCAACTGAGCTGAAGCTAGAAACGGATAGCAATGTGTTTAGGAGTGGACTGAAATCATGGCTGAAATCAAGTCAACGTTGTACACATGAACAGTAGTTGTGTCCTAATGCCTTGAAGGATCATGTTTGGGTTGTAAAAAATGTGGTTTATCGATAATGATGTATATTTGTATTTCCTTTTATTATTGATTGATGTTTTAGTATTGATTGTTGATGATGTTTTAATTTATACTGTAATCTCGGTAGCGCCTCCTGTGGACAGGTGTTGAAAATTAGCACTTGTGCTATAAACACTCATGCAGTGCATATGGTTTGTCCAATGCGTATGTGATGTCCATACTAAATAAATAAAAACCTAACCTAACGATGGAAAAACGGGGCTGACACTGGAAAAAATACCTTTTAGGTGAAAAAAAATCAGTTTTTTCAAAAATTGGTTGCGGGAACCTCAACTTTAAGTTGTTTTTTAAGAGGTTTCCCCCAGGAGTTGAATTTCAACCTTTCAATACATGATATTACACACATGTTTGTTTAGCATATTCAATTACTAGAATAGTGATGATGTGATCCCAGAAATTATAAATAAAATATGCGTCCAAATGTGTTTTCTATTTATTATACCTATAATAATAACACAATTACTATTTATCAGGTTACCGAATACATTGGAATTATTTCCCATTTATCTGAAGGATTAATATTTTGTAAGCACATTCAGGATTTCTTTTTATCGATTAGCATTTCCTGGTAAAGTCTAAAATAATCCTAGTTTGAAATTGACCCTTGGGTCAATATTCAAAATAGATCATAATCTCTGGTTTAGGACCCTTTCCCATATTTTAAACATATGTTCCAGTAATTGTATTACTCTCTAATTTCCTCAATTTTTGATGCCTTTCTGTTGGTAGATGGGGACCAGTGAGTGCAGGCTCCAATCTTCTGGCATCTTCTCTCCTTCCAGTATTTTATAAGCAAGACAGTCAAGAACTTTTATCTCGTCATTTCCAGCCATTTTCCATACTTCCGCTGGCACTTGGTCTGGCTCTGTTGCCTTATTGATTTTCATTGCCCTGACAGGCTCTTCCACCTCTTTCTTGATTTTTCAGACCTTTCCATTGTCCTCATTTTGAAATGTGTTGTGTGGTTTCCCTTCATTCAACAACTTTTCAAAATATGATCTCCACCTTGCACTAATGTCCTCGGTCAGCAAAAAAAAAAAAAAAAAAGTAGTTAATTTAGGTTGTGGCAACCTCCACTTTTGTATGTTACCAAATGTTGCTTCTTCTCAAATCACGTGTTTGCCACTGTGAGGTCATATGCCTTTGCGAATTGGAGCATTTCCTCACCTTCCTGATTTTTGACTACAAATGCTTTTTCTCCATGTACGTCTTCAAACCCTGTTGCTTCTTTCCCCAGAAGACGGCCCCTATCATCTCGAGTACGGATGCGGGAATTGCTGCCTGCTTTTTGTAGTCTTTACAGCCAACTTGTGGTGCCCAAGCAGTTATTATGTTTGCTATCCTTCCATTGTTTGCGATCTTCGCTGCCATCACACGATCATTTACCTGGTTCACAGATATTACGTTTCCCTTCAGATCTGGGCATAGCACAACCACAACCTCTGAAGAAGGATGGCCCATATTGGTGCACCGTCTGCTAAGAGTGGAGATAGTGAAGAATGATGATGTTCAGGGTGCGAAATACGGGGAGGTCAGGGGGGGTCCAAGCCTCCCGAATGACCCACGAACCCCCCCCTGAAAGCCTCAAAAGCTAAATTTGAGGGGGGTCTCAAATTATGCAAAAAATAAATAAAATGTATTTTTTTGTCACTAATGGTCAGTTAAATGTGTTTAAGCTCACCATGTCCAGTATCCATAATTCTAATTTCAAAACATTTACACACAAAACAGCCTACGTAAAGCGGAACCAGACCTGAGCCTAATGGCTAAGCGAAAGCTAAACCAGAGCACATCACTCACACACTTTGGGTTCACATCCAAAAAGGTGGCACTCAAAGAGGCAGACGATACTGGTGCAGACAGCGGACTCGCTATCGGAACAGAGGATTCCATTCGTGAAGCTGAGAGTGACAGTGAGACCGAAGGCACCGAAGACGCAGCAGGTGCCAGTGCCACTAGGTCTACCATTTCTGCTAGCACCAATGACACTCCCGCTTGTTTGACAACGAAGCAGGTTGGCGAATGGAAAGATCGCAACGATTGGCTTGACATTAAGGCAGGACAGTTGGGATGTTTAGTGTGTAGAAAAGCAAAAACGCTGCTAGATAAGCGACGGGGTTTACACCTCGCAGAAGAGTGGATAAATGGCGATGTTTATAGCTCGGATGTGGGTTCGGGTGGTTATCTTAATTAAATTAAGCACTAGGTAGCATACTGCAGTCCTATACAGACCTAGAGATAAGATACCCCTCCGGAGTGACGAGTTCCTTGGTAATGCACGATCGGTCATACTGCAAGTTCTCGCTCGGTGCACTGATTGCGCGTCTCCGATAGGCTATGCATGAGGCATTACATCTAAACTAAACCAGTCTCGAATCCCTATTTATTTCTATGGCCATAAATGTACAGAAAAACCTGTCAAAATACCCATAATTAACCGCAGACGGCCATCCAAAACGGCCCAAAATGGCAACATTGAGAGGTGCGTTTTTTTTGTTTTTTTTATTCATTTGGTCCGACCCCCCCGAAAGCCGGTGGATAATTCGCACACTGGTTCTATCCATCATCTTGTTAACCCCTTAATTGCTCTAAAAAGAAATTATACATAATTGTGAACATTAAGGAACATATTAAATGACATTAGGTGGGAGGTACTGTGTCTGTAGAGGGAGATGGACGTTACCTGACCATCCTTGGCATAACACACAGAGTTGGACTGGGTGTATTTGACAGCGATGGTGGCCACAATCAAATCCCGAAGTCCCTCCTCAGACAGCTGGAAGACGATTGACAAAAG
>OMKY01046125.1:0-13013 GCA_900302395.1 Bregmaceros cantori | reverse complement strand
TTTATTTCTATCAAATAATTTTCCATACACTGCAGGTGTTCAACTAATATTAGAGCCTGAAACCACCCTGAATGTGTTTAATTAAAACATTTGGAACACATGAAGTTATTGGTTGACATTATTTGATTAAAGCTTTTTTGAAGTAATCCAAAAGTATGTTGGATTACTTTTGTATTACTTAAAATAATGTTAATAAAATCATACAGAAATTTAATGAATTTTTGGTCTTGCTTAATTTATTAAATGTAGGATGATTTCTACCTATATTATGAGTTGAACACCTGCATTACATAGTACATTACCTAATAGAAATAAAACATTTCTCAAATGTAATCTAAAAGTAACCCCTCCCAACCCTGGATACGGATCAACTCTTGTGACGTCATGCCCTTCCCCCAGTTTGAGGCTTAGAATTCTCAGGATGCTAGCCCCGTACCCGGATAACTTAATTGTGTGTGCACAGAGGTGGATACTAATCACATTGATGTTGAGGTGACATCAAAAATCATGTTTTAAAGGGGTTTCTGTGTTTATAGTAGACATGGGGAGGTCATATTAGACCATTTAAAACTGCATTCTGGTATTCTGGTTTTGTGACAGTTTTACAATATTTGCCTCAAGTGGGCATTCCGAGATCCTCCAAGAACTGTTTGTTTTGAAATCCCTCCCATCATGACGTCATGCGGGTCGTCTTTGTCTTTCTCGTACAAGAAATAGTACAGTATTAGCGTGGAACTGTGTCAAACAACGTCAACTAATGACCAAAATGGGTCCACGGGTGCACGATTCGATATATATTTCTTCATCTATTTTGGCGTCAAACATTACTACTGTATCACAAATTGTTGGGAGATTTTCTACCCTTCCAATAAAGTTTTTATTTATTCATTCAAAATGTCTCTCTATTAGATATTATAAATATCTATTTTTGACAATTTCACTCACAAATGGTGTCACCTCAACTTTAAAGCTGGGCAGTGTTGACTGAGAAGCTTTAAAAATTGCTCTGGAATATTGTTTAGGCGACAATAAAACCTGTTCAAGCAGGAGTTTGTGGATTTAACTAGCTCCACTTGTAGCAGAATGTGGCCAAACACTGGTCATACTTTCCTAGAGGCATCGATCCAGGGTTCTGTTCCGAATCTAGTTCTGTCTAGGGTCGTTAGATCGAGTGCTGACCATTCCTAATTGTTGCATTGTCGCACCATTACGGGTTAGCCCTAAGGCTAACCCCTAAACCTTCTCCTATCCCTACCCTAAGCCCCTTCCCAGAAGCCCAAAACCCGATGGAGGGCGTAGGGTTTAGGGTTGAAACGTCCGAAGATGTTGTTGCCGATGCGATCACATCGATTTTAGGCTCTGGATTTGGATCTCTAAATTTTATGCATAAAAACTGACATAGGAAACAGGCTTACAGTGTTTAAACAGGACATGGGAGTGTCCTGTGCATTTTACCCACAGTGATCTACTTGTGATATTGTTGATGGTCAGCGATGGTCATGGATGTCAATAGTGGGGTCATCCGTGCTGTTCATCCGTTGTTGTGTTCATCCGTGCTGCTGGCCTGGGGGCCCCCCTCCGACACTTTTCGATTCAGACAGTCGTCAGCCCGGGCCTTAACCCTACGGTGTCAACAGCCACAGCGGACGTGGAGGTTAGCAGCCGGGGCCTTTGCATTTGTGGGCCGTTGGTTTCTTGATCTCTCTTTTGCTGGATGCCCTGGGGGAAATCTTAAAATAAACCAATACAGTTTAGATTGATCCTTGCTGTGGAAAATAAGATCTAAAAATCCAAGTAATCGTTAGTTACTGTAACACTGGTCACGACCTGACGGTAGCTGTGGAATGCGCTGCTCTTGGAGTAGATAGCCATGACTGAAAAACAACTAAACCAGACTTCAACACCTCCCCCAGCCGAGCCCAGTGGATTCCCAGCAAGTTCCCAAGCTCTAATGCCTGGCGTCCGGCACAATAGGTGGACGTCACCAGAGCTCACCCCCTCTGTAAGCAAACTGTCAGTGGACATTAGTCTGGGGGTGCAGAAAACCGCATCAAGGCCAGAAGCACTGCCTCACTCAACTCTAGAGCTAAACTGATGATTCGACTAATCGTAATTACCGGTACACAATTATAGAGCTGCATCTAATGATCTTGATAATCAATTAATCGACCATCTTTTCTGAAGATTAATCGATTAATCTATTCATTTTTAAATTTGAAATCGGAACATTTGTATTTTCGGGACAAATGTCTTTTTTGCGCCCCATTCAGTGTATTCAGGATTTGCTGGAAAAAGGGTGAAGAAGGCTGAGGAGACATGCGGCAAAGATGTGGGGGTGGGGAGGCGAACCCATGATTCTGCGTCCCACACATGTGGCATTTGTGTGCTTTGCTGTGTACTTACTCTTAACAGACTGGGCTACTGTCGGTGCACAAAATTGTAGTGATTATCAACCTGAAACATTGTTGATAATGCAAAAATATTGACCATCCAGCAGATCTAACACATTAATTACCTGCGATGGGGCTGCGCAACGATGCAGTTTATGTTTTTGGTAGCACTGGTTTGTCTGTCCCCAGGGTAACGGAAAAAGTTGTGCACAGTTGTTGGAAATTACACACGGAAGAAGCGATTCAATTTTGGTGCATTTCTGTAGCCTATAGCATAATTATACTTAATCACCAATTTACCGATAGATTTCTTGGCGCTTATCACGGTCACGTGACCAGACTTCCGGGTGGAATGGGGCCGCTGGGAAATATAGTTGGCATGTTCGCCGGTGGGAATACAGTCTATGGGTCAATCGCAATCGTGCTACACAAGCATTTGCATTGATAATAGGTTGCCACACATACTGCTAGCACTAAGAGTACTGATTTTGTACCCCTGCAGCGAAGGTTTGCAATCTCTGAGTGCTTCTAGTTATTAATATTGTTATTATTTTATTGTTACTATTATTTTATTTGTTTCAATGCGATACAACTTTTCAGAGTCTCATCAAATACCATTGTAGGTGCGTTGTTTGATTAAGAACCTGATTAAAATAACAAAGCATATCTGATTCCTAAACACCGATGCATTTTGCAGTAGCATGATCACAGACACTGAAGAGCTGCTCACCCAAAGAAAAATCTAATTTCTGAGCGTACAAGCCAGCAGTAGTGTGTGCAGGTGAACGTGTGCATGCTCATCTAACTTATGTTTTCTCTGGCGTGTGTGCGCGGCGGTGTGTTTGTGTGGGTAGCCAGTGACCTATAACCTATGTCTTTGTAGAAGTGCATGTGTGATGTCGCGAGCCTCCGTATCAACAATTCTGTGGACGGTGGGATGTCTGTAATTTGTTAAAGGTGCATTCATTTTTACTCTTGTTGTTCAACATCTCTCTTAACTCTGATGCACTTTAAGTGTTAAAAAAAATCCAATATTTTGGCGTTTGCTATGTTGGTAGCGAGGCGTAAAATACTGCTCGGATGGAAATATCCAACACCTACCTCTGTGGGGTCGTGTCTGAAGGATATGATGTTTTTTTTTTATTGAAAAAGATTATATTTACTATCAGAGGTTCAACAGTTAAATTATTTCCTTTTGGCAACCATTCATTGATTTGATTGATTGAGAATATGAATTCTTATATTCATTTCGTCTCCCCGTATCCTCCACCCACAAATGGGTGCATCAAGTGTGTTTTTAAAAATTTAACAACATAAAACAGATAAAACCACACATGCATATATTTCTTTCCTCATTCAATGTTCTTGTTATTTTCTTTTCTCTTTCCTTTATTTATTTTTGTTGTATCTTTCCCTTTTTTTCTTTTGTGAAAAAAGTGTCTTCCGGTAGAACTGTTGGGGAGGGGTGGGGTTAAAGAAATGGAGACAATTTCTCTATACCTATGGTTCAAGAGTTCATTGCTGTATGTTTACCTGCAGCAGACCTGCGGTATATTTATGTCAGTGGGGACGAAATCTCACGAGAGTTTTTGTTAGGTTTATTTTTCAAAGAATTGTTTGGTTTTAAGATAAGTCATATAATTTAATGTACAGCATAAAACCTTTAAAGATGGCTGACTTTTTCCTTTGTGTGATATCATAAAGGAAAATCTTGTGTGCCACTAACACTCTGGGAAGCACTATGTATAATACCCCTGTGGCGCCACAATTTGGATTCCTTGAAAGAAACTGTTGAATCCTACAGAAAGCATGGTTCTGCACTATGTCTGGATTTCATTGATGCATCTATCGCATTTCGGGGATGTCCCCTTAGCAGTCGGCACCGAATACATACCTCCAGTTTAAAGTGATACCTTGTCGGCCTTCCATTATCTGGTGTACCCTCATACTGCCACAGTCGAGCGAGGGTGTGTCTGGTTGCTGTGTATTCTGGTTGCTGGGGGTGGTAAGCTGGTGCCTGGAGGTGGTTCTTGTGTAAAATGAATGGAGTCAGTGTGTGTGTCTGCGGGGAGAATAAAAGCCACAGACCAGCGTGTGTTTCCAGCGCGGCTCCAACAGGTGATAAGTGAATTAATGGGGTGATACTCCCCAGCCACTGTGACAGCCTGAATGGAGCACTTTCTTCGCTCCGTCTCCGCCCATGTATTCGCATATATACCATTGGTGCGCAACACCCGGCCTGTTGGAACTGGGCCATGCCTGTATTCAGAAAATAATATACATCTTGATATTAACTTTTTCAGTGCCAAGCATTACCTCAGAAAGTCTAAAAATACATATGATTGTGCTGGCTCTGTGGCGCAGTCAGTAAGACACCTAGTCTAGCGAGCCCGAAACAACGCACCAGACCAGACGCCAATCAGACGCTTGCATTGGGTCTGGTAAAACTAGGGTCGGAAATCTTAGAAAAAAAAATGTGTGAATCAAATCATGTTATCCAGTGACAACGCAGTAGGTGGGTCAAGTGGCGTGGAGGCGTCACAGCCAAACCTGCGTAGCCCGTACAAACTACGCCTACGTCTTGCATAGCCTGTACAAACCCCCCCCCCCCATATCCGCGCTGATTGGTCGATTGAATCCGTACCGACGGCGAGCCTGGTTTTACCAGACCCAATGCAAATGTGTCATGTGTTAGTGGTGCACAGATCTGCACTAAAATATTTGGGTGTGGAATAGCACAGCGCAAGTTACCATCATTTTTTAATAACGCAATAGGTGTGTGCTGTTACATTCAATAGACAAGTTCAAAAATTAGTCAGAACACAGCGACATAACGTGGGAAGTCATATTCAGCCTACAATTTTTACTACTTGGTGAACTCGTCTGCACACAATGCTCTTCTGGTCACTATGTATCCATATACTGTATAAGAGAACAGTTGTGAGGCAGAAATGGACCTCTGATGTGCCTCAGAGCAACAACGCAAACCCTGGGTGGTGACAACAAAGTGTCGCAATGAGCCACAACAGTGAGTTGAATGAATGATAATGGCCCTAATAACAATGACTAAAATTATATGAACTGCTCCAGTTTCCACGCATGCAGCTGACCACTGAATACGCTCCAAGTCCCTTTAAACTCATTGACTTTCCATTGCAAATCCTCTCTCGAACGCTCTCACTCTCTGTGAATCTTTCTCATTCTCTCTCTCTCTCTCTGTCCTCTGTCTCCCTCTCTCTCCCGCCCCCCTCTCTCTCTGCCTCTCTCTGTCTGTCTAACACTCTTTCTGTCTCTCTCTGTTGATCCCTCTCTCCATCAGATCCTCTCTCGAGCGCTCTCACTCTCTGTGAATCTTTCTGGTTCTCTCTCTCTCTGTCCTCTGTCTCCCTCCCCCCCTCTTCTCTCTCTCAGCCTCTCTCTGTCTGTCTAACTCTCTTTTTGTCTCTGTCTCTCTCTCTTTATCCCTCTCTTCATTGGATCCTCTCTCGAGCGCTCTCACTCTCTGTGAATCTTTCTCGTTCTCTCTCTCTGTCCTCTGTCTCCCTCTCTCTCTCCCCCTTATCTTGCTCTCTCTCTCTCTGCCGCTCTCTGTCTGTCTAACCCTCTTTCTGTCTCTCTCTGTTGATCCCTCTCTCCATCAGATCCTCTCTCGAGCGCTCTCACTCTCTGTGAATCTTTCTGGTTCTCTCTCTCTCTGTCCTCTGTCTCCCTCCCCCCCTCCTCTCTCTCTCAGCCTCTCTCTGTCTGTCTAACTCTCTTTTTGTCTCTGTCTCTCTCTCTTTATCCCTCTCTTCATCGGATCCTCTCTCAAGCAGTCTCTTTCTTTCAAAAAATTCAGAAATGCTTTCTTCGCATAACATAAGTTACTCTTACATGCATTACTATTACACGGTCTATTGCTTAAACATAAGGCTGTGTATGAACATATATTAAAACAGTATGATGAAAAAGTAAGAATAAGCAATGAATAGTAAATATATTAAAGTAATCAGAAAAAAAGATGTAATAACAATCTTTATTAGTGTATAGACTGTCACAGAGTGGATTTGTCAAGCTCTCTCTCTCTCTCTCTCTCTCTCTCTCTCTCTCTCTCTCTCCTCTTCCTGTGTCAATTCACTTCTCTCTCTCTCTGACTGCCGCTCTCTGGTCTCTGTTATGCTCTCTCTCTATGTCTGTTTTTTTTTCTTTCTCTCCCTCTCCATCTCTCTCCCTCTGCTTGCTCGCTCGATGTTTCTCTCTCACACTGTCTCACTCTCTCTGCCTGCTCCTATCTCTCTCTCTCTCTCTGTCTCATGCTCTCTCTCTGTGTCCAATGTTTCTCTTTCTCTCTTCGAACCCCCTCCCCTTTTTCCCAACCACAGCTATGCTTTTTGAATCCAGCAGCCTCCTCTAAGTCTGTCTGCCTGTATTCCTCGCTGCCTGTATTTCTCTCTGTCTACTGTTTCTCTGCTTCTCTCTGTCTTGATTCTGTCTCTCTCTGTCTGTATTTCTCGCTCTCTCTCTATCTCTCTCTCACACACACACACACACACACACACACTCTCTCTCTCTCTATCTCTGTCTCTTTCACTATCTGTCGTCCTTTGCTATCTGGCTCTCTGTACACACCAGAACTGGTACCCCGAACTAGTCTCCGACAGATATAACACTTTGCCATATCCGTGCTCTATCGGTTGTGGTGCTTCGCCATTATGCTGAGCTTGATGGAAGGTTTTATATGCTGGCTTCGGACTAGATGAGTGCAAATGTCTGTTTACTTAATATATGTTAAGAATGTGATGAAATGTAGTTTCTTCTTTAAAGTTATTTCTTGGGGCGGGGGGCTTTATAACCACTCTGCCACCGCGTCCCCCGACACTAGTTCAAGAAAGCAGTGCTCACTGTGTCTACAATCCAAAACCATTACCTAACTAGAAGCACACACTCAGAGATTGCACACCTGCGCTGTAATGGTACAATTTTTTTTTTTTACTTTTAGTGCTAGCAGTATGTGTGGCAAGCTATTATCAATGCAAGTGCTCGTAGAATCGTAGCCTGGCGAGCCAGAACCAACGCATCGTCCACACATCGCACATCCCTAGCGGCCACACGTGACGTGACTATGGAAAACGGGGATTGTTCACCCGTTAATAATAATGAAGTATGAACTTTATTGTTACTTATAGGCTACAGAAATGCACCAACATTTAATCTCTTCTTTCTTTCGTCATTTCCAACAACTCTGCAAAATTTCATCCAGATCTGTTCTCAACTTTTTCAGTTATCCAGGGGACAAACCAACGCGATCACCCCGGCGCAAGTAATAATATCTGTGCTCATCACTTTACAATGTTTGTTTTCACTCCAGCTCTGAAACCATCAGGGTGTCAGTATGAGGCTGCAGAAAGCCGTGTGGTCGGCAGACTCGGCACTGTATGGGTCATATGCGACTGGTGGACATAAAAATGCCAAAATACGTTTGCCCATCGCAGGTGTGGCAAATGAATACTGTGTAGCCTCAACCTGGGGTAGGTTGATTAACCTCTTCCCGATTTCAGGTGGGCACGCCCCCAGCTGTGTTACACATTGTTCCCTCTGCATCTCCAACTATCGAGCCCCGCCCACTCATTCTTCATTTGCTGTGCCTGAACATAATGCCCCACATTTGCTTAGAGAAAGAGCACAGTGCGGGACGGAGAGCGAGACAGAGAGACAGACAGAGAGAAAGAGAGAGACAAACAGACAGACAGGACCAGACACAAATGGAAAACAAAAGACAGGAAGGAGTGTGAGAAAGTGTGAGTGGGAGAGAAGACGGAGAAAGAGGTAGACAAAGAGGGACAAAGAGAAAGGTATAGAGAGAAGCGCAATAATAATAAGAGCTGAAGCAATTATTGCAAATATTAACAACAGAATTTCATAGCTACATTTATTACAACATGATTTTACTCGGCACAAGCACTATTTTTATGCCTTTTATTGATTTTATTGTTGCACCTCCTTTTATTTAAAAAACATAATAATGTGTTTTATACACCATTTAAAAATGTTTATTTTAAATTTAGTGCATTTGGTTAACAATTATTTACTATTAAAAGTATTTTCTTCTTGTATGTGCATAATGGCTCGTTATCTAAGTAATTTTATATATTTTTAAAGTTATTTTTTTATACTTGATTATGCAATTAAAGAATATTTTAATTGTACAAATATATAAATGGCATGATTGTATTAAATATATCTAAATGCATCTAAATATCTAATTATATATTATATAATTACAACAACCAGCAAAACCATTGATGCATTGATATAATTATCCTAGGAAAACATTAAAACCTGAATTGACGATTTACATATATGAAAAATTATGACAAAATATTCTAATTTCCAATTTAAAGCACATTGTTTGAAAAATCAAACAAGTGGAGTTAGTGAAATATGACTAAGATGTAGTCGATTCCTAACCAGCCCTGCACACACACACACACACACACACACACACACACACACACACACACATGGCTCGGTTACTGTTATTTCTCCCATCCCCCACCACGGTCCCTTACCCGCCATTCCACCCGCTCTGTCTCGCTGTCCTCAACGGAAAATTGTTACATTACTGCAGCTCGGGCTGGGGCATTATGGTGGAAAAATAACAAGTGGAAGCTAGAGAGCGTTCAGAGTGAAACCATGGAGTGTTTTCACCCTGAAGACCACCCTTCTAGGGTGCACCATTAGTCATATTTGAAATCGAAATCAGATTATTTCAAACAGGGGGAAATTGTCAAATTGTATTTTGTAACGGTTGATTTGAAAGTTATAAAGATTGATATAATATATTCCCAAGCCCAAGGCTGAGTTGTCTGTACTTCCGTCCAAATATAGGAGTTGGCAAAATTTGCAATGGGAAAGGAAACCTTTCTTTAGGAAATCGAATCGAAAATCGAGATTTCTTGGACAAAATTTCAAGTTTCATTTTTAGACAATATTGTTCAGCCATACAACCTTCAGATGCTGGTGTGACGATGAACAACAATTGATGACCTTGATCATTACGATACTATCATACTAATTTTCCTGAACCCAAGCAATAATCCAGGACACAAAACTGAACCGCTGGAAAATGGGTTGGATTTGGGATGGGTGTAGTAAAACAAGCTCAACTCAAAATATAGTCACATTTGGTTCTATTTAACGGAGATATAACCATCCATGTCCATTTAATATTTTGTATTTCCAAACATTATTAGTCAATATCAGTTTTTGTGAGAATCAATGGTGGTCGAGGGTGGTCACATAATTCAATTCCTTGGCGATTATCAATTATTCAATTGGCCAACGATTACTTTTATGATGAATTAGTCAATGATTACTTGACTAATCACCCCTAACCTCTTTACGCACTAAATACAGGGGGCAGACATTTTGAAAATACAACTTCAAGTTACTCACTCGGTCACATGTTCTTCTGGACCAATGGGATGGCTGCTTCACTTGTAAGTCCGTCAAAAATTAGTAAATGAAACAGGTAGCTCAGATTGAATCTTTGCGTTTGTGAGACATGGATCCGCACTACAACATTTGGGTGTGTAATAGCACAGCACAAATTACCACAATCATTTTTAAATAACACAATAGGTGTGTGCACCCATTACATAGATAAGATCTCAGTGGAGCCCTCTTTTTGCACACTCAGGAGCTGCAACACAAACACCCTAGACTTGACATAACACATGACATAACACACATTACTTTTTACTTTGTACTAATTAAATTAACCCAACATTCTCCACACCAACTGAAATCAAGTGTGAATGTGAACTGATGTTTTAAAGGTCTACCAAATATTGTGTATACTATACATATACATATCTACGGAACCGTGTGGTTGCAAGAAAAAGTTGGTGCAAGTTTGCAATCTTATTTAAACAACCATTCTTTCTCAATAAGGACATCCCATACCATTTTCTTCAAATATTTGTGGCACAAGTCGTAGTTTTCTTGTATTTAACTTTATTTCAGGGAAAAAAGAAAGGTGATATTCACAAATGAAACATTTTTGTAAAGGACACAAGACTGACGAAGGGGGAGCTCAGAGGAAAAAGGTGGGTTTGTCTGTTTTTCAAATGCCAAAGTTTTAGATTTGATATCATCAGTTTGGCCAAAACTCCTGGGTACTCAGTATATTCTCAATATTATGGATAGTAACAGATGGTCCTCTAGCAGTGATCATGAAATAAAATAAAAAAAATATTTTAAAATTGTGCTGACTGTGAAAGTGACGGTATAAAAAAAGTTCAACATTCGTACCTCATACTTCACATTACATCAAACACTACTATATTTTTGGAAGTCACATATTACTTAGTCATTCATCCATAACTCTATACTCAAGGGAAAATTCAATAGATATGAAAGGCTAGTATTCTGATTCGATATGACTTCCCATACTTGGAACATCTCATGTGTATACATAGCATGTTTCTGTGTGATACAAAATCGGAGTGTGAATTTTATATATACAATTTGAACACAACACTGGAGGCTACATGTTGAAATGTTGAAAATGTAACACATTTTCGCAATCACACTTGCACATACAGACGAGTGGCCAGCGAAAAAGAATGGGGATCATTACATGTGAATGTTCATCCGAAGAGTTCTCTATTTGCCGGGCCTCCTGCTGGAGTTGTGTTCAGACTTCAGACCTCCAGGGTGTGATGGCCGCAAATCCTAACTATGCATTGACATCATACAACAAAAAAAGGCCCACATTCCGAGCGATTCTGTGGTGCTTAGTTGGTCAGCTGGTCAGCACAGGAATTGCATTGAAAGTTTCGTCTGCAGTTTGTAGTTGAAATCAGCCTTCACCCGCCGGTCTGACCATTCTGGGGTGTGCTGGCGAGACGGTTGCGAGACAGAACGCCACACTGCACAGAGTTGTCTCGTGACAGCCTTGGAAATGTCATTTTCAACAGGTTGTTGACTTGTTTAACAATTTGTGACCCACTATAATATGGGTGTAACCTCCACAGCAGCTGGCTACTAAATTCTATTGCAATATGTCCTAACTCTGTAAACGGCGTGTAAGACATGAATGAACGTCATCATTTTTCTGTTTCTTCAGAAGGGTTATTACCAAGGCTTTGAACCGGTTCAAGAAATGAAAACGAAAACTGAGAACTTTTTGTATTTTCCGGGGAACAGAAACGAAACCGGAAACATATTTTTTTAACGCAACAGGAGCATTTATTTAAAAATAATGGTAACCGGTTAATACCGGTTTCATTTCGTTCTCAAAAGAGTGCCCTTTGTGATAACTTCAAAAATAAAACAGGAGTGTTTATACAATCTACGATGCAGCAGTGAAGTGTGCCTCGCGGGACTTTCTGCAGCGTGTTGTTGTGATTTCACCCCGACATGCAACTGTTGTAGAGCATTACCAGCGGGCAGTGGGTGTCTGTAGACTTGTTGTGGGTTCGCCCCAACAGATATATTATAGCATTAAACAGCTGATAGGAGCGAAATTAACCGTTCCAGGAACAATGTTTTTTAGTTCTACCGTTACTATAATCATGCACCATGAATATCTTTCTAGCCTGCTCCTTTCTTGAGTTACACGGCGATGCGTGGCCATAGTTCGGTTAGTGCAGCGGGCATTACAATGATCAGAGGACTCCAACACTCTCCATGCCAATGTGTCCTCGGGCACGCTAGACACTGAACCCCAAATTGCTCCCAATGGGTCGTGGCGTGTGCCTTGCACGGCAGCTGCCGCCATTAGCGTCTGAATGTGTGATTGAGAGGCCATTGTAAAGCGCTTCAAGTACCACTATGCGTTCTACAGATGGTGCAATAGCGAAAAGGGAAATTCCTTGGCCATCTGCGTCCACTGATCGAGGTATGGTGGACACGATGACAAAATTCTGGCTCGGCTAATAATACGACAGCTTCTCACTACTGCGAAATGCTTGATGATACAAAAATGGTACTACTACTTTAGCACTGATCGTACACAGTTGTCGTCTTGGAATGTGTATATATCATATAGGGACACGACCTCGCTATGTTTTTACAGTGAAACATCGTTGAAGACTAAACTTGAAGACTGGCACCATGCGTCCGAATGTACTGGCTTCGCCCAGCTTTCAACGATAGGTGGAAATGTCATGACCATTCGTAAATGTCATGCCAATGTTTTGCTTGTTTGCCTCTGCTTCTTTTACCTTCGACTAATCCCTCAAGGCTGAGGTATACATGTATTTAAAATTAGGCAATGAATCACAAGTTACTTAGACTGCTTTGGTATATATAGATATCTTTATATAGTTAACACACGCTTCTCTCTGTTCCAATAAAGGACTACATTACAGACGGACAATGGACAGTTGCATAAAGACAAAAACTAGTGATTTTCCTGTGTTTCACTTTGAATAAGTTCTTCATATATCAGGGGAAGATATACACAGAGACATTATTTACATTCTATTCAATCCAGAAAACGCCGACCCCACCCTGAGTCTAACGCGAGTAATGCTCGGTTGGATTGGCTGCTACTACTGCTGCTAGTGTTCCTCCGTTGGCAGTGTTGCATCGCTGTGTGGAGGTTGTGAGTGCAGGGGTGTCATGGTGGGGGTAGGG